>VOQJ01019523.1:32980-48530 GCA_015052665.1 Apistogramma diplotaenia
GTAAACAAGAAAAAAAAAAAAAAAAAAAGAATGTAAAGAAGAAAAAAGAAAAGAAAAAAATAAGAAAAAAATGATTAAAAAAAAAAAAAAAAAAAAAAGAAAAAAAAAGAAAGCTTAGACTCTGTGAAACAAATAAATCAAAATAAAATGACCACTCAGACACTACAGTATATTTAATTGGAAACAGTGGAAAACAGAGAGAGAGAGAGAACATGATGAATGCTCAAACAGAGAAATTCTAAATCTCTCTAAAAAAAAAAATGTGTTCATTATGAATTTGATGCCAGCAATATTTTTCAAAAAAAGTTGGGAGGAATAAAAAAAAACACCATCAAGCATCCCAGAGAGGCAGAAGTGAGTACAAACAACAAACATGTTAAATAGCTACTGTGCAAAGAAAACATATAAAAACGTCTATAAATGCGGTGGTCTTCTATGGGCCTGATCTCGTTTAACACTGAATTACAGTAGACAATGAAAAACTGCTTTGTGTTCTTTCCAACAAAGCTAAATGTGAGCTAAATGCAGTTCTGTGTAAAAAGTAATCCAGTAATAATCACTGTAGATGAACCTTGGCCCACTCTTCTTTCCAACATTGCTTCAGTTCATTGAAGTTTGCAGCCATTTGTTTAAGCACAGCTGTCATAAGAGCCCGCCACAGCATTTCAATCAGTCTGGACTTTGGGCCACTGCAACACTTTGATTCTTTTGTTTTCATTCTGCCGTAGATTTGCTGCTGTGCTTGGGAAAAGCTTTAGCTGTAGAACAGAAAAACCTGGTTATACAGAGGAGTTCGCAGGCAACTCAATGACTGCAAGCTTCCCACGTCATGTGACTGTAAAACAAACCCAAATCATCACCCCTGCACCATCCTGTTTGACAGTCAGTGTGAGGTGCATGCACCGATGTGCTGTATTTGTTTTTCACCAAATGTGGCACCATACATTATGGATAAACACCTCCACTTTGTCCTTGTCTGTCCAAAGGAACAGTGCTGTCTAGTACAACATAAACCTGGGACCTGCCACCCATCTAAAAAATTAAGACACAATATCCAAGAAAAGCCTGTACCGCTGAGGGGTTAAAGTCCTGTTAAATGCCACACCTGTTAAATTTTAATCACAGTAACAATAAGCACAGAGTTGGTTGAAATTTGCCCAAAACAGCTTGTGTACTCCAAAAGGGTCTCACTTTACAGACTGAAAACTGCAATGCAGTCTAATCCTGGTATCTGCATATGATATTAGAAAAAGGAGGGAAAAAAATACACCAGTCCCAGGTTGTGTGTGTGTGTGTGTGTGTGTGTGTGTGTGTGTGTGTGTGTGTGTGTGTGAGTGAGTGAGTGAGAGAGAGAGAGGGAGATAGGACATCAATAGCAATGCAAAAAAGAAAACTGTCAGAAAACAAGAGGGCAAAAACACATACCGTTCACACACAGTACCATAGACAAGTCCAGATGATATTTACATTTTAGAAATTGAAACTATATGTGTATGTGAGATAAAAGCGTCTATTCCTCCTCTGAGTCACTTGCACGAGTTTGCTTTCACTCCATTAATGGGGAAACCACACAAACAGGCACGCAGGTCTACACACAATCACAAACAATCAGCCCAATGCCAAGAAGCTTCAATAAATTGCTGTGAAACAGCTTTCACCATATGTCAGTGTCTTTCCTAAAGGTATAAGCGCTCACTGAATAAAAATTCCAGCAAAGTGCTCCACTGTAGTCCTTTAAATATGAATGGCTTTCAACACACTTGAAGGTAATACTGTAGATAATTTTAGAACGATTATCCTGCTAAACAACAATTCTTCAGGGGTAAACATAATAATCCAATGAAATGAGCCCAAACATTAGTTTTTATACCATAAGTATTCATTACATTGTCTATTACAGTTTATGGTATGCTTTTAAATTAACGGGACAAATCTATAATAGCTTGATATCGATTAAGACCAAAACTACTTTATTTAATATACATAAAACTAATGCAATATTTTAAAAGGCTTTTAATGTTTGAATCAACTTTAAATCCCAACAGCAAATAGTAAAAATATTAGCTTCCATTTTTCAAACATGAACCCTACAACGAAAAACACGAGACCTGATGGGCTATAAAGCTATCAGCTGCAGGTCAACCATCATTGAACTCAGACTTTTGTTTCTATTTTTGAACAAATGTCAAAAATGTGCCCAGTGAATACTCATGCCAAGTTTCAAAAGAATTTGCCAATAGATAAGGAAGTACTGTACCAGCAGTGGACATTAAGCAATTCCATGTATAGTCATTACAAAAATTAAAGTCAAAAATCAAAAATCCATCCCCTTTATTTTGTAGAGCCTTACCCAAAGAGCATTTTTGGAAACTTTCAGAAGATTTCAAATATAAATGAAAGCGAGAGCGAGGAATAGCAGCTTAGTTGATGGATGACGGACGCCTCTCTTTGACCAGTGACATCATGTCAGCTTTGACATGTCAACTATTTAATGTATTTCAAATGGCAGCCTACAAAACAGCCCCAAAAAACAGTCCAAAAGTGCTCAAAGAACAAAAGGTAAGCAAACTGACTGCCAACAAAAGTGTCTTTCCGTTAACTGACAAGCCTGCCTTCTGCCCATTTTATTCAGGACTGTCAACATCCAGCTTAAAAGCAGTGTATAATGCAACATAGATCTTTAAGGGCAAGGATGAGGTTTAGAGGTAATTACTAAGTGCCTGAAAGGCAGTGAATAACATTTATTACAGTTTGTAAACATACCACTTGTGCTTGAACATGAAGCTATATTAGAGTATAGTCGGTGTCAAAGCTTGAAGAACTGCCTCTCCTCTCGTTATCACCCAGAGTCATAACTGGCAATGCATTATTTGTACCTGAGTTTGACAGTGTGTTTCCTCCCTCCCTGCCTGTGTGGTGATGATGATTGGACAAGAGACTGAGGTCTCATACTTTAAACTGCCACCTATGCCAGCTTCACTCACTCTCCTTTTTTGTCGTGCATAATCTAAATGTCTCCAAAAAGTCCTGCAAGCTGCTGAGGTGAGGTACCTCCATTGGCATTCCTTTTTTGGTTTATGTTAAGGTGACAGATAAGTACTTATTTTGCACCATCTTAGTTAACTGTTGATATTTTACATTTTAATAACTCTTATTTAAACAATGTTCTCCAGAACGCACATAAGGAAAACTCTTCATCTCACAAAGTCAGTATTTAATAATAATATCCTTATACATAGATTTAACCCTTTACATTTTTGTGGTAGTCACTCAACGTCTGACACCATTCCAATGGAATTTAAATCCAGAGAAAGCCATAAAGGAGCATTATAGTATAGGAACGAATCCCAAATGAGGTTTTGTTTGACTTGAGAATGTATAGGTGGAAAGTCCACTGACTGCCAAGCTTCAATTAATGCTAATCACTGTAGTGGTTGGAGAGTGCCACATGACCAGTGCTTCATAACAAGTCTGAGCAAAGAACTTGTGACTTTGTTGGATTTGAAATGGTTGCTGAAAGACCACTGTCTCAGTCAGCTGCCATTTTCAAAGCAGCTGTGGTGCAGCCATAAAACCGCAATCACCTGGTGTCAATCTCAGTGTCAATCAGTTTGTGATTGAATGGGGACAAAGTCCACCCAGAACCTGTGTGCGTTTATAAACTAGGCAGCAATTATTTGCAACCCTTCACCAATCTGTCTGGGAGTGACTGCAGTCAATCCAAGGCGGACTTCAATTGTTTGGAGACAAGTTGCTTCCCACCAGGCAACCTGAGCAATCACCTTGTGATTGAAATTGGTTCCAAAAAAGATTCAATATTGCAATCCCATTTTCACTCTAGTTTGACTGAGCTATTACTTTATGCTTCTTCAAAATGGCCTGTTTTTACAAAGGAGGCCAATTACACAGTTAAGATTACCAAGGCCTGAAGGCCTACATCACCACCACAACTGGATGAACCCAATACCACGTCTGACTGTTGGGATGGCGTTCTTGATGCCATTCTTGTGGGAGATATGCTGCTGATAAATGATTCAGTAACACTTAAGCCTCATCACTCCATTAAATATTCCAAGGACTCTACAGGGCCATTTTCATTTGGCTTTTTGTTCTTCTAGGTCAAAACTGGAGTGCAACCCAATTTGTCAGCATGAAGTCCTTGCTTTCAATAGAGACCTTCTGTAGCTTCGTATAGACTAGGTGTTAAACAAGAAAACTGCAATCAAAGTGTCAGTAAACGTATGCAAATAAGGGGCCAGCTTCACTTAAAAAAAAAGAAAACCTCCTCCAGTACAACTACACATGGTTTCAGTATCCAAGGCAGAAACCAATAAAAAACTGCCAAATTTATTTAAGAACATAGTGAAATATTAAGCAGAAGTATAGATTTTATGTTACTTTTGTGTTATTAATCTAAATAAAATCCCACAAAAGTGGTTAAGAATGGAATATTTGAAGTCATGTTACCTGAAATTAAAGGTCTGTAGTAATGTGCTTTACCGGGGCCTGATATAAAGTACCGGCATATAAATAAAACAATATATCAAGTGGTGTGAGACAAGTCTTCTCACACAACAAATATTCAGCATCATAGTATTTTGCAAAAGTAATGCATTATAAAGATGAGAAAGTGCTCATTCAGTGTTTAAATATTGATTCAATACAGCAACCTTGTAGCAATTGTTGACTCGCTTCAGGTTTTAGGGGACGAGGGTCATAAAAGCATTCTTCATATCTACATTTGCTTTTGATGGATCTCTGAAAACGCAAAGGCTGAAATATTCAGGGTTTTCAACAGCCGTGAACCACTTCCACTAAATTATCGTCTACTTCTGTAAACAGTCGCTGCTTTTCACGTCGAGTGAAACAGAGCAACTTTACTAAGCAGTAAAAGGCTTTTTTATATCGTCACAAGAAGACTAAATGAATTACAGTCAAGATGGGAACCTATCCAAGTCATATCAGATGCAACTCTACAGTGATGACAGTGATTGATGATTAAGCCTTATGCTTTCCACGTGCAATATTTTTCTTAGAGTAATTAATCAAAGCACGGCTTTAAAATATCAAATCGGAGTTGTCTGTAAGTGTAGAAGACAAACAGCTCAATCACTCACAATCAGCAGGGGATGTCTGACAAATGACTCACAGACTCAACAATCAGTGCAGCTGGTCAAGCTGAGTTGAAGTTTCTTTAAAGTTTAATAATTGCCATTTAAACTTTCACCATCAATAACGTTCATCAGCGGTTCATTTTAGCGAAGTGCACACAGTCGCAGCTCTGTCTGCCTTAACAAAACATCCTGTGGCTAGAATCTCTAATGGACAACACTGGAAGCCTGCTATAGGCTAGGGAGCATACAACTGTATAATATTTCAGATTGGCACATACAGTATACAGTAATAGAAACTTTATTCCTATAAACGTACTATTAAGTGCCAGATCACAATTACTGCCATGAATACTGGTACACAGGACTGCTTGAGCTAAATGACACAAGGATAGCAGGTAACATGTTTTGCTAAAAAAAAAAAGATTCTTGAACACGAATGAATGTCTCTGTTTTCCCCTTTTCTCTACAATTGTTCACACGGTAGAAACACAGGCGTGCAAAATGTTTTGCCTCTTGGATAAAGACTTGCTACCTATGTACATTTAAGGGAAAAATACATCAAGTTGTTCTATGAATGAATGAAAACACAATTATGGATAATACATCATAATTAAGAATACCACATTCCACATCCCACAAAGTCCTACACGCTGCACAAATCACCGTGCCAGTCATGGTAACAGAGGGAAGTTAGGGTTCTTGTTGGTAGCCTTGAACATCAAAACGGTCTGGCAGACCACCCTCTAGTTGTCAAAAAAACCCCACCAAAATATATCATCATCATGGTGGAGCTAAAGAATAGTTCCAGGCTCATCAGAGTTGTTATATTTCATCATACCTAAACCAAATTTAAGGCCAACTCATCCATCAAAATAATTTAGTAATTGAATGGGGTTGCCATAAAACATTGAAGCAATTAAAAAGGCCACCGATAGTACAACTTTTCCAGACAGTCACATGCGTCATTATGTCATTCCATATAAACCAAAGCACTGACTTACCATCAGTGCAACTTTAAATGAAATCCCCAGTTTTCAGTGCAATTATTCGATCACAGCACGCTCATGCACGCCAAGACTGCATGCAATCCTTTCATTTCTGACCCTGTGGCTGAGTGACTGCTGGAAGTATATGGTTAACAAATCATCACCTGCCAGTGTGACGCTGTGGTCGACAGGTTAACGATCAGCGCTGCCATCACTGTCCGTCTTGGCAGCTCTCTCCCACACTCATCACATCTTATTACCATTGCCAATCATGACGGCGAGTGCTCTCAGTTCCCCCTTTCTATCAAATGAGCAGCACAAAGGGCGATGGTATTTTTAATAAATATCTTGGCATCTAGTAGCGTCAATTTGCTAAAGTAAATGATAATCACCCAACCCGACGTTTTACATTAAAGAATGTCACGAT
Organism: Apistogramma diplotaenia; assembly: GCA_015052665.1. Lineage (NCBI taxonomy): Eukaryota > Metazoa > Chordata > Actinopteri > Cichliformes > Cichlidae > Apistogramma > Apistogramma diplotaenia. The sequence continues at coordinate 39,508 of VOQJ01019523.1, forward strand.
TTGTTGTTCCAGTAGCATTTAGCGTTTCTCAGGTCTGTCTCAACAGCTGCACATGCACCAGCTTTTACTATTTGTGCAAAAGTGGATACTTGGCCTGCTTTTCTTTATACTGATATATTAACCAATTTTTGTGACTGTTATATTAATGTTCTCTTATTTGCATGCACAATAGCACCATAGGTTAGAGTGCACTAATTAAATAAAGCATTAAAAATTAAGGGACAAGATGGATTTAAACATTTTCAGGATAGCCAGGTTGTAAGTGCATTTTTTACCTCTTTTTTTAATTTCGTTATTTCCCCTCTTAAGAACACAACTATTAAAATTGCATAACACCTTAAAAGTGCAGTTAATGTAATCTGCCAATGCATAATATTTACAGCGTTATAGGAGAAATACATTTTTTGGTTTCATAAAATTAACCACTCTCATATTTCTAGACATAATTTGAAACAGTAAATTTACCGTCTAATGTGGTAGTATACAGAGGTAAAACTATATTTTTTAAAAATGTGTCTGGAGGGCAGTGTATGAAACTGATCGCCTTCAAAATAAAATTCAAGTCACAGATGCCTAATTTCTTCCTAAACTTGCACAGGTTATTAGTGAAACACTGGTGAACTTTTGACCCCATCAACAAAGCTACCTGATAATCTTCTCTATGACTTGGCAATTATCTCAGTCCTTGACCTGAGAGGCTGAAACTGCGAGGAGCGAGAACACGGGATGTGGGCATGTCAGTGTATCAGACTGGGAGTGCCAGTGGAGCCATGGGATGCAGAGATCTCATTGTCTGGCCTTTACTGAGAGCGCTCTGAATGAGCTCATCAATATTCATTGACCTGCTCTGGCTAATGTCCCCGGCGATGAGCAAAATAAAGTTGCAGAGGTCGCACACTTCACAAGAGGAGAGAGAGGCTGGGAAGAGCAAGGGGGGAAAAAAATGAGCGATGCAGAGGAAATGAGCGGAGTTGATAAGAGGGGGCAGGTTTCAGGGAAAAAAAAATAATAAAAAATGAGAGCAAAGAGAAGCAAACACCAAAAGGGCAAATCCTCAAGGCCTGTAGGGGTATCGGGAGTTTATTACGACTTGAAAGTGAGACGCATAAAACATGCAGAGGAAACATAAGTGCAGAGATAAAGACACACATGCCTGTGGAGAACAAATAAACCCACACAAATACCCTTGTGTGTGTATGACATGACAGGTTGAGTGCAATGACAAATACAGCTTTTCTAACCTCTCCCCCTATTCATTTTGCATTTTCTTGCTCTCCTTGTAGTCGAGTGTAGACCCACGTTGCGTAACATGACACCTGAGTATACATAATGGCACACACCTCAAGAGAGGAAGAAGAAGAAGATGAGAGATGAGGGATCTCAGAAGACAAAACACAGAAGAAGAGTAGATCAGTGCAAGAGAGAGAACAAGACTGTCACTTGAAACTGTCTCAAGACAGCAGCTTGAGATGATGCAACAGCATTAATATGAACATGTTAATGTATTAAATCCATTGTTAAAGCTTCTCATTCTCTTTAATCATGCATGCATACAGTGGGGGAAATAATTATTTGATCCACTGCTGAATTTGAAAGTTTGATCACTTGCAAAGAAATGAACAATCTTTATGGTAGTTTCATTAAAATGAAGAGAGAGAATATGAACCAAAAATCCAGACAAAACACATTACATAAAAGTTAGAAATTGATATTATGTCAGTGAGTGAAATAACTATTTGACTCCCAAGCAAAACCCGACTTAGTACTTAGCTGGCATAGCACAGATTTCTTGGCTGCCGCTTGGCCACTCGAAGTTTCAGCTTCGTCCGCAGATACTCAATAGAACTGAGGTCTGGAGACTGGCTAGGCAACTCCATGACCTTGTTGTGCTTCTTCTTTAGCCACTGCTTTGTTAGTGTCATGCTGGAAGACCCATCCCCAACCCATCGTCAGTGTCCGAGTTGAGTTAAGAAACTACTTGTCAAGATTTCATGGTATACGGCCCTTTAAAGCAGTGACTTCAGCCTGTACCCTTAGCAGAAAAACAGCCCCAAAGCATAATGTTTCCACCTCCGTGCGTGACTGTTGGGGACGGTGTTACTCAGGAATTCTTTCCATCCTAATATGGTGGGTCAACTTGATACCAAAGAGCTCAATTTCAGTTTCTTCTGACCATGGCACTTCCTCCCAAGGCTTCTCTGAATCATGTAGATGTTCACTGGCAAACTTAAGACCAGCCAGTACATGTGCCTTCTTGAGCAGGAGGACTTTGCAGTTGCTGCAAGATTTCATGGTGTGCTACCAATAGTGTTCTTGGTGACTGTGGTCCCAACTGCCTTCAGATCAGTAACAAGCTCCTCCTGTGTAGTTTTGGGCTGATCCACCACCAGGCAACCAGGCAGGTACATGGTGCTCCAGACTCACCAACAGTTGTCACCTTCTCACTAAACTTCTTGCTGGTGGTCTTGTAGCCCATTACAACCTTGTGTAGATCTAGTTCTTGTCCCTGTCGTCCTTTGACAGCTCTTTGACCTTGCCTATGTTGGTGGGTAGGGATCAGGAGGATCTGTAATTGACTGATTATGATCTGCGGGAGCCAAAACTCTGGCTGGGTTGTAGGGGATCAAATACTTATTTCCCTCAATGACATGCAAACCAATTTATAACTTTTAATGTGATGTGTTTTTTCTGGATTTTTGGTCTCTGTTAAAATGAAACTACCATAAAAATTAAAAACCAGGAATTTATTTGTAAGTAAGCAAACTTACAAATTCAGCAGGGGATCAAATAATTATTTCTTCCACTGTAGGTTGATGAATATTTGAGGAGCCAAGAAGATGAAAATTAGTTAACTTAATTACGTGAAGATTTTAGTTTAAATAAAAATTTAAATATAGGTGTGAGATGCTTGGATGCAAACATTTCCTCACGTGTAAGGTAAGACTGAATCTTTAAGTGCTAGCTGCAGGAAACTGTTTACCTGGTTCTACAAAGCAGCAAAAGATAACAGTGCAAGAGTCCCTTCCCCTTCATCTCAGATTTCACCGCTCCTCTCCCTCTTTCTCATCTGACACTGCGCTGCCCACTCCTATAACTTCAACTGTCCTCAGGCTCTTTTCTTCTTATTTTTCCTCTTGTCTGTCTCCCTCCACACATCCCTTCTTTTCTTGTTTATTTTATTGCGCTGCCTCCTCTCTGGTGTTGTTTTTATTTTTATTTTTTTTTACTGAATCATCAGTGATCCTACCAAGATGACAAAGTGTTGTACCCTTCTCTCCTGGCTCCAAGTTAAAAACAGAGCATAAATAAAGTTTTGAAAAAAGGAAGCAAGGGGGATAGATAAAAGCTGCCAGAACAAGTAGAATTATAGCCGAGGTTTCGCCATCACGACAATGACCCCTGATCTGTTGCATTAGACTGTAGCTATAAGATAGCTTTCTCAACCCCATCACATTTATTATTTATCTACTTGGAAAGAGACTCTGCTCGCTCTTTGTTCTTGTAAAACCCTCTCCCCACAGTCCAGGCTCATTCAATTTCATCAGACAAATCTTTCCCAGCTTCCCTGTCCGGCTTCTCGTCTCCACATGTTCCTCACCCTAACAAAACACTGTCATTTAAAAAAAAAAAAAATTTCTTTGCACAGAATTCCTTGTTGTGCCTGGCAATAATCAACAACACCATTGTTCTGTCAACCAGAAACAATCCCACTTGTGTTTCTGTTTGTATTCCTGTCATATCAAACATAAACTGTAGTTCCAACAAAATAGCACGCCATCCTTCAATGTATTTCATGTCAAGCACAGGCTTATCTTAGCACTTGGGTGTTGCATACTTCAAACGGTTGCCTTAATATTTAAATATACGGCAGCTGGAGTGGGGTAGGAGGGGAGATGCACTTAGGCGTATATATGCTCACACATGCATTGCCAAATCCATGTGCATTTATAAAAACACAAATACACAGAATTCTTGAGGTCTTTTCAAATACTCGCATCTGTAATGTTCATATATGCACGCAATGAGTCCAAAAACAGAGCTATCATTTTCTGATTAATTGGTGCATACTAAATGGTAATTCTATCGACAAAACACAAACAGAGACAAACTGATCAGCAGACTATGGGAAACAGACATCAGGAGTGTGTTCAGATATGACTTTCTGCCAACAAGATAAGGAAAAGGATAGAGCATGAAGAAGAAATAATTGAATACTGCAGAGAGTGTCTATAGAGAGTAAAATGTGTTTTGAAATGATTGACAGGAGTAATTAAATACATGGGTAATATGTTTGCCTGAATAAGTCATAATTGAAACCTTATCAAATATAAATAGTCAATAAATGAATAATCAATGAATTCCAAGGGGGAAAAGGACATGACATTTTGAAATGTGAAATGAAAAAAAAAAAGAAGAAGAAGAAGAAGACGACCCGCCATTTGGAAAAGTCATAAATGGGTTGGGTCGGGTTTAATGTGTGAGGTCTGGAGGGGTTGTATCTACAGAGAAGCTTATAGAGAGCAATAGCAGAACCCATTCTGCTCAGCTCAGTTCATCCATATTTCATAGACGACACACTGCTTGGTCCGAATAGCACTGCACCGACAGTGTTTCACGGCAAATGACCCATGACATCGACAGGCACATGTAGCGTGACTCTGCGATCGCTGCTTATTCGTGGACACGAACATGTATGTTTCGCATTTATAGCGAAAAGAAACATGAAGGCTTTGATGCAGAGAGCCAGCTCAGCTTCGTTCACTGCACTCGTGATCAAGGCAGTAGCAGAGATGCCATTACATCTACAAGCACGTAGCGTACACCTATGCAGAATAAGCATGCACACACACACTTACACATATATTTGGTTTATGATGTTTCTCGATTGTCTTTGAAATGTCATAAACAAATAACCTTAACACTGTTATTAGTGACAAAAAAGGCCAAAATGCAAAATACACACAAAGGCACGTCAAACAGGCAAACCAGACCCACAGATCCTGACAGTGTTGACATTTGAATGCCCTGCTGTTATGACTAATCATTCAAAATTAAGTCACAAAATCTATTCCTGGCTTCACCTCATACACCCTCCATGCATCTCCTCCTGTATCAAAACCCCCCCCACCCACACACACCCCCTGCACTACCTAAATGTCAGCATTACAATTGGGCACATTAATATCTTCCTTTTTAAATGTCTTCTGACTAAGTAGTGCGTTGGGGTGCTAAGGAAGATGTGTTGGGATGCTAGGTGGAATGCTGTTCTCTTTTTCAGTATCATCTGAATCTTTTCCCTCCTTTCTCTCTTCATATTTTTTATCCATCGTTATCCCGCTCCCCTCTCCTTCCGATGCATCATCGCAGGGTCTTCAGGCAGCACCTGTGAATCATGCGCTGGCCTTTCCACTGACACAGCCCAACCTGACCCAGTCTGGCCACCACCAAACAAAACAGCATCCATCATGATAGCAAATGTCTCCTTCTATTATGAGTCGGCACACTGGAATGCATGAGTGCCTGTCTGGCTGTGTAACATAGAAATGACAGAGCATCCAGCTGCAGATGTACAGGCAGAAATATTATCAATATTGTACTCTTTAAATAAAGGTAGGTAAGTGAAATATAAAGTACTGCATATAGTAAACAAAGTCTTGAGTCACCTGTGGAATCTTTGCATTTTGTTTCCAAGTGGCCAGACTTTCTTGAAATTTTTAGCAATAGTCCTCCAGGCTGTCTGAAGGTCTTTCAAAGTTTCTCTTTGGACATTGGCTGCTTTTCATTTTCAGTCCAGTTCTTGCACCTTTTCAGAGGAAAGTTTGTTTATGTCGGTTAAACCCTTTATGCTAACCTAAGAATCACTAAAGCATAAAAAGGGTACCAAACTCAAGGGATAAACCAGCATTGGGTCTACACACAACAGTCAACTTAGCAAAGAAAGAATTTTAAATTGTGTCGTTAGGCTTGAACCTTTTGGTTGAAATTCTCATCAATATATACAGATGAGGTCAGGAAAGGGGTTCAACAGTGAGTGTCGCCAGCAGTAAATCACAAAATTGATGGAATTATGAATGCAGAAAAGGGTCTGATTGCCAAAGGCTTCATTTTCCAACATGACAATGATGCCAAACACACTACCAATGCAGTAAAATCATACCTGCAGAGAAAAAAACACAATGGAAAACTATCAGTCATGGATTGGCCTCCTCAGAGCCCGGGCCTCAACATTATTGCATCAGTGTGGAATCATCTTGACAGAGAACAGAACAAAAGGCAGCCAACATCCAAAGAAGAGCTTTGAATGTCCTTCAAGAAGCCTGCAGGACTATTTCTGAAGACTACTCAAAGAAATGACAAGAAAGCTTGAGCTGTGGTGAAGAATAAAGGTACTGTGATTCTGCAGTTGCTTTATAGCAGGATTTCTAATCAATGAGCAATCGCTGCATTGAATTTCTGGTATTCTGATTCAGCCTTGGTGCTCTTGCAGTGTTGTTTTCAGCCACAGTGGGAAGGATTTCTTTAGTTTAATGGAAAAAAAAACCCAACTCTGTCCAACACCAAACAGCAGGCACACAGAATTGGTGACTAGCTGGCTCACAAACAGTCAAAAATATCACTCAGTATTAGACAAAATAAAAAAAAGCAAAAGAATGGAAGGATATTATCAACTTACATCTGTAATGGTCCCACATGAATGCTAATGCTGCTCTACATCTCCAAATCTAGTGGATGTGACAATATAGATTAATAAGTTCACGATCTCAGCATAATGGTGTGTTTTTCTGTATAGCTTCAGCTATTCTGTGGTGGCTTGAAGATCTGTTATTGCAGCTTTAAATGGATAGTCCTTTTCTCTCTTTTTTACATTAGATGATTTAAATTCATACTTTGTGATACTGAAGTGTAGGTGCATTAGTTCAAGCTGTGTGCCCTGAGGTTTAAGATTTGAAAGCTTGCCAGCAGCTTATCAGATGACAATGAATAATCGGAAACACTTGGAGACATGCTATATAGGCAGGACTGCGGGAAGCTTTTCATGTTTCTTAATTCGAATAATATGAGTCTAATATAAGTCTCCAGTTTTTTATGTGGCTACATTGCAGAGACGACGTACATTTCAAATGATCGAAATCCTATTTCGTGGGGAAAAAACAGCAGCCGGTATCACAGAAGGACTTTAAAATGAGCTTTGTAAATAACAATCTGGTTTAAAAACAGAGAAATTGACTAACAGTATAAGCTTGCGCTTTTATCTCTTTAAAATTAATGAAATACTTAATAATAATTTTAAAAAAACCTTCTCTAACAAAAAGCCAACAACAACCTTCTTCTTACATATCAGGCCGTGAATAATCAGGCTCCATCTTACGGTATCTCAAAGACTTAATCACCATATCACCCCAATAGAGCACATTGCTCTTAGATTGCTGGTGAGCAGGTGACCCTGAATCTTTAATTAGCTATGCTGCAGTAGGCTGCTGGGTGGGGGGGGGGTGGGGGTCCCAAAATGCAGTATTTCTTTTTCATTCACCTCTTTTCACTTTAGTTATACTCCACTCTGCATTTAATCATTTGTCCCCCCCTCACCCCCAACCGGTTCCAGCAGATAACTGCCCCTGACTGAATGTGCTTCTGCCGGAGGTTTCTACCTGTTAAAAGGGAGTTTTTCCTTCCCACTCTTGCCAAGTGCTTGCTCATAGAGGGTTATTTTGATTGTTTAGTTTTCTCCGTAATTATTGCGTGGTCTTTACCTTACAATATAAAGCACTTGAGTCAACTGTTTGTTGTGATTTGGGACTATATAGATAAAATTAAATTGAACTTTTTTTCTTTCTTTTTTTAAAAGCACAAATCAGGTGCTTCCAACCACATTTGGCCTCTCCACTTCTACTGTTATGATATTACCATCCTCCAGCTTGTTATGTTTGTAGCTAAATGCCAGCTGTCTAGCACATCATATTAGCATTCCTATTGCTACAGTATGTAGCTGGGGGACCACCCCAGTGGGTAGCTGCTCTCACCAAGTCCCCTTGACTGTTTGGTCTTAAAGTACCTAATGTCCTATTCACATAAGGGAGGTGGAGGTCATCTACTAATCAGAAGATTGGTGGTTCGAAAAAGAAAGTACTTGTATAAGTGTGTGTGTGAAAGAAGGCATAAAGGGTTTTGAGTGCTTGAGTAAAAAAGCGCTATATTAAAACCAGTCTATCATTTACATGCAGTACATACTGGACAAGCTCTGACCTATTAGAGAAATTCAGAATAGTAACTCCAGATTTACAGTTCAGAACATAATCAGCTCTGAACATGACAAATAAAAAATGTGATTTATGTTCTTGTAAACAATTAGCTACTCTCAGAGAGAGAACTAGTTTGCCAGTTTGACTGAACAAAATCCACCTTGCAGTACCTTCTAAAGCTCACTAATTAGCATATAATATCTCATTTGTTTAATCTGTTTTGTTTTGTTTTGTTGTTTATTAATTTTACCTTCAGGCAAAACGTGGCTAACTATATTCTCTGATGCAGAAACTCCATCCCAAATGCCTGGAAGGTGTCGACAACCAAAGGAGTCACATTGTGAGCTGGTATTAATGAACGAAATTAAGTTTCTTACTGCTTGTCCCTTCCAGCAAAAGGTCAGCAGTCAGTTTGGCAGAACAGATGAACTCCAACACAATTACAATGTGTCACATCAGACCAACAATAACCTTTCTTTATCATTTGTATCAATGACTATCATTTTTCTTACAAAAACATACATGTTGCTGCAATCAAATTCAAAATATTATTTTTGAAAATTGTAGATTTTCTCAGTTTAAGCATTTGATATATTTTCTATGCTCTACTGTGAATGAAATATGAATAGATGACATTTGCAAATCGTTGCATTCTGTTCGTACTTACATTTTACAGTGTCCCAGCATTTTAGGAATAAAGGTTTTGTGTGTGTGTGTGTGTGTGTGTGTGTGTGTGTGAGTGATTTGGAGTCTATCACAGGATGCAACACCCCAGGTGCATGC
>VOQJ01019523.1:59023-72132 GCA_015052665.1 Apistogramma diplotaenia
AAATATAGAAAAAAATGTGTATATATATATATATATATATATATATATATATATATATAACATCAGACAGGTACAGAAAGAAGGAAAGGGACTTCAGAAAGGCCCGGGCAGCTGCAAAAGTAGTCATAAATGCAGTTCAATTTCATACATAAAAGATGGATTTAGTCTGCATTTGCTGCACTGCTGTCATGTTCCCTTGGGAACCTTCCAATTCTCATGGTAATCACAAAAACTCCACGCGCCTGTTGGAGCTGCAGTAGAATTGAGCTCAAGCCATTCAATGACCCTCTTCCAAAACGAAGCCCTCTTTCTAACACAAACTCCCACCTACTGCAGCAATAATCGAGACTTATCAAACCAGACATTGTTTTTCCAGTCTTTGATGCTCCAATTATGTGTGTTCGTGTGAAGTGTAGCCTCTGTATCCTGTCCTTAGCTGGCAGGAGTGGCCCCTGGTGTGGTCTTCTGCTGGTGGAGCGCCTCTGCTTCAAGGTTCAAAGTACTGTGCGCTTCTGCCTTGATTCTACCAAGTGCTTATTTCAGTTACTGTTGCCTTCCTATCTGATATCAAGTACTGAAATAAATATATTCCTTATGATAATTTCATTCGTGGAAGAAATATTACATTTTTATGATATTTGAGCTTCAAATTATATTTCAAAGAATATCAGCTAAAGCCTGAAAAGTGTCTCATTGTGGAACATTTCAGCGGCGTTGCCTTTGCGGATATACTTTTGGTTTCGTGTGTACTGCAGAACTCGGTGCCAAGTGCAATAGCATGAATGCCTGTCAGGAAAAATTAGCACTTTAAGTAAAGAGCCAATTAGAGGCAACAGACGTGATGATGACATGATGAGTGTGTCATAAAACTAAGCTCTCAATTCTCAATTGGTTCTCTGTTCCAATCCTTAGATATGATCACAAGAGAGACTAAGGACCAGGGAAGTAACAGCTATGAAGCTCTTCCAGTTACGCTGAAACTAGTTTCACTGACAGCAGCTACAGTAGAAAAGGTAATAGATATTCCCATTTCACTTGCAGGAAATGGGGAAGTTTGCCAGGGAAGGGAGATCTCAACAACTCTGTACCGTTGTGCAACCTCACCTGTGAAAGTGTGTGGATGAAAGAATAAAGAGATGCACAGACTTTTGTTCATTTTGCTATTATTATAGTAGCAGTCAAAGGTTTGGACACACGTTCGCTTTCAGTGTTTAATGTTTCATCCAGACTGTGAAGGACCATATAAGGAATCATGAGATAAACCTAAAAGTGTTAAACAAACGAAATTATTTTAGATTTTTCAAAGTCGGCACCTTTTGCTTTGATTACAGCTGTGCACATCTCAGTCAGCTTCATGAGGTCATCACCTGAAATGGTTTTCCAGCAGTCTTGAAGGAGTTCCCAGAGGTGATGAGCACTTGTTGGCTGCTTTGCCTTCACTCTGCGGTCCAACTCATCCCAAACCATCTTAATCGGGTTAGGATCAGGTGATTGCGGAGGCCAGGTGATCTGATGCAGCAGTCTATCACCCTCTGTCTTGGTCAAACAGCCCTTACACAACCTGGAGGTGGTTTAAGTGTTCCTTGGATTTTGAATAAATCACCAACAGTGTCTCCAGCAAAGCACCCCCCACACCATCACACTTCCTCCTCCATACTTCACGGTGGGAACTACACATGCAGGAACCGTCTGCTCACCTTTCCTGAGTCTTACAAAGACATGGTGTTTGGAACCAAAAATCTCAAATTTGGACTCATCAGACCAAAGGACAGATTTCCACTGGTCTGATGTTCCTTGTGTTCCTTGGCCCAAGCCATTCTCTTCCTCTTGTTGTTAGAAGTGGCTTCTTTGCAGGAATTCGACCATAAAGTCCAGAGTGACACAGTCTTCTCTGAACAGTGATGTGGATGTGTGCTGCTTGAACTCTGAGGCATTTAGCTGGGCTCTGATCTGGGTTCTGTTAGCTTGTGGTTTCTGAGGCTGTAACTGATGAACTTATCCTGTGCAACAGAGGAAACTCTTGCTCTTCCTTTCCTGGGCGGTCCTGATGAGAGCCAGTTTCATCATAACGTTTGATGGTCTTTGTGACTGCACTTGAGGACACTTTCAAAGGTCTTAAAATGTTTCAGATTGACTGACCTTCATTTCTTAAAGTAATGATGAACTGTTGTTTTTGTTTGCTTAGTTGAGTAGTTTTTGCCCTAATATGGATTAGAACATTACTCAAACAGGGCCATTCACTGTAGACCAACTCTACCTCTTCACAGCACAACTGATGGTCTCAAACACATTAAGCTGTTAACTGAAAGCCACTCCAGGTGCCGACATCATGAAGCTGACTGAGAAAATGCCAAGATGTGCAAAGCTGTCATCTAAGCAAGAGGTGCCAACTTTGAAGAATCTAAAACATCAAAAAAAAGTGTTTATTTAACACTTTTTGTTTACTAAATAATTCCAAATGTATTTAGTTTGGATGACCTTTTTTTTTGTGGTATTAATCTACAAAGCAGACATTTTTTAAATAATGAAAAACCACTGAATTAGAAGAGTTAGATTACTTTAAGATTTAACAATATTTCTAGTAGCTGGTCACGTACACTTGATAAATGACCACAGTACAGGCAAACAGAGCCTACAGAGCTTCTTGTATCTATCGCTCCCTACCTATCTGCCCTTTTCTGGTTCTTATATCCCTTTTTTAATCTATCTCCAAGGATACAATCGCTTCCTCCACAAAAAAAGGGGGAATATTACAGAGGATGCAGTGTGTGTGTGTGTGTGTGCTCGTGGATGTGTGTGTATGCACCAGTGATTCCGCCCGGTAATGCTTGTATCTTCCACTCTATTATGGAGGGTATGTGCTTTTAAACACAGTTAAAACTGGGGCTAAATATTATTAACTTGCGCAGGGTGGGGGTCAGAAATCACCAGCTTTCAATGATATCTTGTTGCATAGCAACACTTTGCTCACCAAGTTACAATGTTCCCACTCTCTAGCCCAGCATTCATACTGTGTACACACACACACACACACGCAGTAACAGTGAGGTGACAGTGGGGTAAGTCAGTGTGACTTTGCTTAATGAGATACAGCATGGTGCTTGTACCGTATATACGTCCATACGGCAGGGCTCATTTGAAACAGCAGACCACAGATTTACATTAATATACCCTTGACTGGTCCCTGTGAGGCCGGGAAGAGCTTAGCCGAGCAGAACCAGCCCTGAAATATACAACACATACCCACACATAGACACAACCAGTACAAGCATATGCAGACAGCATTTGTATGTAGAGCTAAAGGTGACCTTATGAACTGGCAAAGGAGTAAGAAGTGAGAGTCATCAAACCTGTTCCTTACTTCAGAGCATTACTTTGTTAAAAAAGTGACTGCAGTTTCTTCACCCACTGCAAACATTATCAAGTTTTCTTTTGCACTTAAAACTCTAAGAATCACTTTCCCCAAAACCCTTTTAAAATTTTGCCAAAACTAGATACATTTAGAAGATATTTAATCTTTTCAACTCAAAGAAAGATCAATATAAACTGCTACAGTTCAAGTGATCTCAGGTTACTAATATCCTAAAAAAAATCAATTAGTTTATCCCACGTAAACATATTTTACTTGTCTGTGTAGCTTTGTTGCTGCTCTTTATAACAGCAGTCAGAGACAGTGTCACTGCAGCTCTATCTTTAGCTCCTTTGTCTACAGTACTTTTGTCTATGTCTGTGTCTAGACATGGACAACTAAGCTAAGGAGCAGCCTGGAGAACTATTTCTGAAGACCGCTTAAGCAAATTACAAGAAAGCTGCCTCAGAGAGTTCAGACTGTGGTGAAAAAAGTCAGTATTTGAAAGTGGTCATTCAAATATTGACTTTCAAGCTTGTTCCAGTTATTTTTGCACGTTTTGATAAATCACTTCACCCATTTCTCATTTTTGCAGAAAAATAAATTGCTCAATCAGACTATGACATCAAGTCAGTATTAATCAGGTCAGTTAAGTAGTAGAAGGGGTTGTTAATCAGTGTTGAACAGGTGTACTAGAGGGACAACAATGAAAACAGGAATAGTTTTGCAGGTGGAGCCCACTGACATTTTCCCCTCTTCATCTCTACTGACTGTGCTTGTCACAGGTTTTGCATTTGCAGATCAGTGTGACTACTGTAGCATGAAGCCATACCTGGACCCTACAGAAGATTTGCTGTGTGTCTCAAGAGCATGGAGGAGATACCTGGACACAGCAAATTCTCTGGTTATCCACATTTTAATTAACCAACAGGCAGTTATCTTTCTTAAGCTTTGTGTGTTCTTTCAATGGATCCTCAAATGCACATTTACACAAAGAGCAAACCCCACTCTTCAAATTATAAAATGTCTCAAGTGTCTGGCAGATGGGTTCTACCTGCTGGCTGTCTTTGAGTGACAGAATGAAGGGATGACTCAGAGTGTCCAGGTGGGCCTGAGATTGCTGCAGGTGTACTAGAGCCTCATCAAAAGTCATTCCTGCTGGGTCCGTCCCGTCCTGCTCCCTACTGTCATCACCTCCTCTCTTCCTGTTCTTCTCACCCAGCTGGCACAGGGCTTTGGTGCCTCGCTTTATCACCTCCGACCTCGCTTGGATGCTCAACTGGACATGAAATGGATGGAAGAAAGAGAGCGGGAGATGAGGAAGTCGGGGAGGGGGTGGTGGAAATGAGTAAAGAGAAACAGAGGGAAGTGCACAAGTTATATACATTAACATGTTACATTTTAAATTAAAGGAAGATGGGTACAACCCAATTTATCTGCACTTAAATACTATCAGAAACTTGAGCATCATGTTTGTAAGGAGTGTGTGTGTGTGTGTGTGTGTGTGAGTGTGCGTGTGTGTGAGTGAGAGGGATCATAGCTGCCAGCCTGGAGTAATTGATTTTTTTCTGTGTGAGCAGGTCATTCATGGGGAGAAGAGTGGGCCTTTGGCTGCAGGAGGTTTTGCTCTCTTGCATGGAAGCACAAAGGCTCTGACAAGACATACACACGCATACATTCACCCCAAGAGCGCACTTAAAAAGAAAAAAAAAAACACACACACACACACACTTTCAGCATATACTACTTATACTGGATTTTGCATTTGTTAAATATCTTCACTGAGACTGTCTGAATATTTCTCTGGCCAGACAGGCGGCTCACTTCAACCGAGTTTATTTATACAAGTGTGATAAGAAGCGCGTACCCTACTGAATGAGATCCAGGTATTCACAGCCAACACCAGTCAGAGTCTTCAGCGAGGTTAGAAAAGAGGTTGGAAGTTGAGGGAGAATGCATCAGCAACGAGGTTAGCTGAGATCAATACTCTGTTTCCCTTCAGAAATAAAAATGTCCAATGGGAAGTTTAAACCCCAGTCATGCTTTTCACCCCTTGGCCTTTTAGGAAATGAATCAATTAATCTTGGGTGGCAACGAGGGGGGTCAAAAGGTCAAATGCATTCCTAAAAGTTAGAAAAGATTTTCCCTTTGAGCATCCAAGGAGGACAGAAGAAAGGGAAGACAGGGATGGTAATGGCAGAGGGAGCAGACAGTGTCTTCCTGAGAGGTAATCTGCATGGTAAAGACCACAAAGGGGAAAAAAAAAACAGTGCCTGCTGGGAATTGGAGTTTAATTGGCTCTGAAGTCAAGAGGGATCAGTTAGCTGCCTTGGAGTGGTAGGGAAAGAGAGGGGACATAGGACAAAAATAGAAAAAAAGAAAAGGAAAAGTCTGAAGAGGGGTGGTGGCAGGGTGTCCGGGGGAGGGGGGAGCAGCAGGCTACTGTTGATAAGGTGCACTAAGGCACTTTAAGTCTACTGCAGGACAATTTTTCACAGTCCTGTAATTATGTGGCTGACATTCCTTGTGAAATTTTATAATTTCTTTTATAAATCATGACTGCTATGTGCTTTGAGGGTGCAGAAAGTGGATGTGAACAGAATAATGTATTTGAAATTAGGAGAGAGCTTTAGGCATTCCAGAAATTGGGCCACAGGCATTAGAGAAGACCGGCACAACGATGATGAGCACGAAGTGAGGAAAATGACAGTTTGATGTAGGACTGAAATTCTGCACAATCTTCCCTTTAACCAAATATGTATCCTGCCTTTGTGGCAGAAAGCAGCTACCTTCTGAGCTGCAATTACCCACAGTCTGTCTACCTGACACAACTCCTACCTGAGATGGTAATATTTTCTGCCTGTTATAGAAAAACTCATATGAAAAAAAGATGGCTTCTTGTTTTGGTCCACTTACATTTTTAGCTGCATCAAGGGAGAAGGTGATGCTATCCAGGAAGCGGACGGCGTCAGCAGGGACCATCCTGTCCAGGTACTTGGCACAAGTGTCATAGGCATGCAGGAAGTCTTGGTCGCTCTGTGGGGGTCTCTTCAGCAGCTGGGGGTCCCCTTTCCAGAACATCTTTTGCAGCCACACTGCGTGGACCGCACTGGGGGACACCGTCGCCCCACCGCCACCACCGGGGAAAGGAAGACGATTGGCAAGTTTGGAGATGGACAGGACGTTCTGGCTGGTCAGTACTGGTTGCAGAGCGGCCAGTGGATCAGAGGATTCATCTGTGAGTTTCTGATAGTTCAAACCTGCAAATGTTAAAGAGATATTAACATGTTTACCACATTTCTGCCCAACAAAATATGTTTGCCTCTTCACTGAACCCTCGAGCTAGATGAAAAAAAAAAGAGCGAGCTTACTTGGATGCTCCTCTCTTGTCTCTTATGTACTTGGATCTGTGATAGTGTTTAGTCTGTCTCAAATATTCAGTGTTTAGTCAAAGTAGATACTGAAAACTTTAAAAAAGCAATAAGATCAAAGAGGCTTTACATAAGGGCAGCATTTACGTTTAGTTCATGTTACTTTATATATATATGACAGTTTTTTGATGATGACACAATAGAGGTCTTTTGCACTACTACTTCTTCCGATATATAAAAATCAATGTCTTTTCACGGAATTGTAACTACAGTATTTGTATATATACACAGTAAGAATGTTTATTCTCCCAGGTACAGTATAAAAGCTGCATTTTGTGAAAAGGGGACCACAATGTACCACTTTGAAGGCTTTTCAGTGTGTGTGAACAGTGGCTTTCTAGGAAAACCATGCAGAGCGGAGATTCAATATGCAGAAGATGTTCGATATTCCATCACATGACATGAAATGCATCAGGAGAAATTCTTAGGAAGGAGCAAACAGCGGATGTGAGCAACAAAGGTTGCGTGTGACCTGTGTGTGAAGGGGTGCCGTCTGTCTGTGCCTGCATGCAAACATGTACAGTATGACTGTCTGAGTGCATCATATTTACCACTGCAGTGCCCGCCGAGTATGCGTTTCTGTGTGTGTGTGTGTGTGTGTGTGTGTGTGTGTGTGTGTGTGTGAGAGAGCGAGCCGGTGCTGTGCTCTCGGTCTCCAGCGCTATCAGACAGACGCATTACTGTAGCAACACCATGGCCTGTCTGGGCTTTAAATATTTTAACATGGGTCTGCCTGTGGGGAGGGTTCTGTCAACGCCGCTTGGAATCATTCACACAATCGCGCGCACACACACACACACACACACACACACACACCTACCAGACAGGCCCAGATGGACATTTAAACCACAGATAAGAGTTACACACACTTACACATGTAGTCTCTCTCTCTCCTGCCCCACCCACTCCTCACACTGCCTCTGTTTCTCCCAAGCACCGTGTCCTCCCCTTCCAGCAGAGCCCACTCAGACAGTCACCTGGTACCGTGTCTGAAACTGTGATGAACACTGGACACACACCACCTGTCTCCAACTCGTCGGAAAGCCTCTGTAAGTGCATCTGGGTGTGCTAGCTTGCATGTGTCTCTTCAGGACTGCAAATGAGTCAATTTTGAACAAGCATGTCGAGAGCTGGAAAGTGTTCATAGAAAGTTAGTGGCCCTAGAGGCATGGCAACAGCCTGTGTATCAGTTTTGCTACGGGAAGTGTGAATACGTGGGTTATGCTTCAACAGTGTGTGTGCGTCTGTGTGCGTGTGTGAATGAGTGAGTGACAGAGCAGAAAGTGTTACCTTGTAAGTGCTAATGTCACCAAGTCAATATATGTGCCAGTGCATGCATATTAAGTAAATTTGATTTAGTGTGTCTATATGTGTGCATAAATCTGTATCTATTAGTGGTTATGATTCTGCGGTTCCCTGTAACTTATGTACTGCAATAAAACAGGACTTTGGCTCTGACTAATTTATGCATTTATGCAATTTTATTGTTTCTATGTACAGTAAGGGGCATTAACACCTACACTGCCTGTTCATCTCCACTGCATCCATTGTTTTATTTGTTTTATGAGTGTGTTTAAGCATGTTTGGGGCCACATTAGCAGTTCCACTTGATCCTTCACTGAAACCATGAATGTGTTATGTCTTTTGAATTGTTAATAATAGAAAATATTACTTGACAATAGAATTCTGTGCAAACCTGTCTCAAGTCAGCTCTCATTTCTTAATATTAACAGGAAATAGCTGCAGCCATTTATTGAAACAAACACAAATGAGAATAAAGTAAGAAGTCTTCAGAAAGAGTTCTCCAGGCTTCTTGAAGGACATTTAAAGCTCTTCTTTGGATGCTGTCTGCCTTCTTGTGTAATTTGGAATACCTCAGCCCTTTCTCCCAGTTTTCCTTCCCTAAAGCTGCATCCGCACGGGAAGTGATTCGCTCGTTGCATCACTTTAAAGCTGATAATACAGATATCCTACTGTAGATAGTTCTTCAGGCCTGCACTTTCTTCTTTTGTCCTCTACTTTTCCAGTTTGCTCAGATTTGTTAAGGACGCACTGTACAGTATGAGGAAATATGCCCAGTTTTTGCCTAATAGCTCGTTGGGGAAAAAATACAATTTTATGACTATCAAACTGTGTTAACTTCTTAGGTTTGTTATGTATAGACAACGCTGGATCATCTCTTGACTTAGGTGCCTGTTTTATGCTTGAATAATTCATAGGTCAACGTCAACAAACATAAAACATTCCCCCGAAAATGGTACAAGGACTGGACAGCTTCTGTTATCATGTCCAGGATGATTACTGTGACGAGAGCTGGTCATGAGGCTACGATCCGGAGACCAAACAGCTGCCCACAAAGTCAAAGTCAGTCGAATGTATAAATTACTGTGTCAAAAATGACATCATCTATAAACAGGTGAAAAATCACTCAAAAAGGAAGCTCGCGTGGTAAATCATCAGCCACTGCCATTACAAGCTGCATGTACGCGACAGAAGAACAAACTGGAGAAAACAGTCAGATGCTAACGGAGTAATGTGACAGTAATTGAGCACGAATGAGACTGCAGTGGCAGAGTGCCTTTAAGGTTAATTCCATTTTTCTTACTTAATGTAAAACTGCACCAAAGTCTTGATGTGAATGTCTCAGAGGTGTGTGTGTGTGTGTGTGTATGTGATTTGGGCATGTGCGGTTCCGTGTGTTAAACAGAGACATGTGTCACCAGTAAAAGCTGTGGCGCTATCAGGAGCAGAAGGAGGAAGTGAGGCGTGAAAACACAGCTGACACCTGGCCGACCTTTACTGAACGTTTCCAAGAAGTGACACCGGGCTTCACTCGTACGCAACAAAGTTTGAGCACTCTAGCCTGGAGCGATGAACCGGTGACTTGATGTCCTAGGAGAGGACCGAATGCGATGCTGTCTCTCAAGCACTTGATATGTCAATAGCATTGGCTGCTGGATTGGTTTCTTTTCCATTTTACAGGCATATCTTTATCGTTTTGTCTGTTTCAACGCTGCTACTCTTCACCTTTGAAAACGCTTACATGAGCTAATGGGAAAAAAGGAGAACAGAGTGAGATCAAAGGACAAGATGAATCAGACATAGATAATATGTGTAACTGGTACTATAGGGATGTCATCGGGGGGCGGTTTTATTTGTTCTTCACAGGGAAATATTAGCGACGGGTTTTATTCAGGCATCCAACTGTTGTTTTTCAAAATTCCACATGACAACCGCTGACCAGAAGCAATGTCAGCATCTGTGTGTGAGTCATCTGTCATGTCAGGAAGGATTATACTCAAGTCTGGACTTCTCTTCCTGACAACACAAGTTAGAGGTGTATTTTTCGCCAGTAACAGGTGCACTATCCCTTTGAATTACAGCTTTTAAGTTGCCTTTTACTCCTCAGAAATTGCATTCTTTAGAAAAATGAGGGCTATTATTTAGTCTACAAAAAAAACCCCCCCCCCCCCAATTCTGTTTTTTATAAACACTAACCCTGTTTGACCAATAGAAAAATGATTTTCCTTCTAAATTCATACAAAATGCTTTTTTTATTAACTGGATTTATGGCATAAATAAATTTAGTGGGGTAGTTAGGTTAATTGGTGATTCTAAATTGCCTCCATCTCCGTTAGCAAGAAAATGCACCCTCTGTCAGTTCCAAGGTTTTATGTATCATTACATTATAAAAAAATTACCAATTCACAACCAGATAAACAACAACAGCACGTGACATGTTGCACCATGCCGTTAGTTAACAGAAACTAAGCCACAACACAGAAGCAGTGTGGGTAAAAACTAAATACACCACCATGCTGCTACCACAGGAGCTGGAGCACTCTGTTGTATATTCACAAAATGCCAAGGAGGAAAGACGTCAGCAATGATATGAGAGACTCATCTGTTGCTCATCGGGGTTATCAGGCCATTTCCAAACAATCTGACGTCCATCATTTACAAGTGGAAAAGAAGACATCAAGACATTTGCCAATTTTCCCAGGAGAGCCCACAATTTACCCCAAAGTCAGACTATGCAAGGCTCAGAGAAACTGCAAAAAAAAAATCTCAGACTTCGCAGGCCTCAGTTAAATGTTATGCCTATTTAGAATAAGACTGAACAAGTGTGGCCTGTTCAGAACTCTGAAAATAACACGGCAGCACAACGTGGGTTTGTAAAGCTGCATATGAACAAACCACAAGACTTCTGAAACAATGTCCGCTCATTTACTCTCAGTGTGTTCACACAGACTGTGTAAATTGTGTGTATCAATGTTTCACCCAAAAACCAGTGATTTATCAATATTTTTGTACCTGAATTTCGCTGTAACGATGAGCGGGCCAAAATTTGATACATAAAACCTTGATACGAGTTTTGTGTCTTTTTACCATAACTATATCCATTCATTGCTAACATTGCTAATATTGGAGATCCCCAAACCTCACTGTTGATAAATTCCATTTGTATAGAATTTTATCAGAAGCAAAGCGTGTACATCTCACCGTTGGCAACAGCCCGAAGCTTCTTGAGCAGTTTGACATGAGAGTCCGGCTTGATGGTAGTGGTGACGTAAGGCTCACAGCCTGCAGCATCTAGTAAGGTGTAGTAGTAGAGCAGGCGGCTGAGGTCAGTTCCTTCCACAGTGGGGAGCACATACTTAGTCATGTGGCTGTAAAAAGCCTGAGGGTTACACTTTAAAGTCGCAAACAGGCCAAGGGATTCGCTCCGGGTTTCAATATCCTTGGTGGAGAGACTGTGGAAGAGAAGACGGGGATGGAATTTAAAAATGTGGAGAAAATAAAACCATCATTTTCTGAATATATCGTAAACACAACAATATTCCAGCCTATTATCAGTTTAAAGCTTTTACATGCGCCGTTCTAAACACCTGCTGTTTATAATGCCTTCACACACACACACAAAAAAATCTATTGGTACGCAGTATGTGAACACTTGAAGTTTCAGGCATCAGGCAGAAAGAAAAAAAAACAAGCCACTATGCCTGAAAAAGATAAGAAAAAAAAACAGCTAGCCAAAAAGAGAAGGGGAAAAGAAGACCACACACATTTCATCAACAGAAAATCAAAGGGAAGACGACCAGCTCTGGAGACTATTTGGCTGCAAAGTAATTTCTGAAAACAGCAGTGAAAAAGCAGCACAGCAATCTGCAGGCTTATCACAAAAGATACAGTCCCTCACACACTCACACTCACACACACACACACAAAAGGGCAGGATTTCATAGATCACTACTGAGAATACATGTAAGAAGTTTATCAGCTCTGACATAAATAAGGCAAAGCTGGGAGAGACTATGATAAAGAGAAGACAGAGACAAAGTCAGGAAAAGTGTGTGTCTGTGTGTGTGTGTAGCTGGTGGGGGGGTATGTCCGCTGATGTGAGGAGGTTTTGCTGAGCTCCCTAGAAAGAAAAAACATGTATTCAGTGGGGTTTTTAGGTTGCACACGACTTGTGCACCGCCTTACTAAACATGGTTCGCCGCAAATCGAGTCGGGAGCAGCAGGTGGTCCAAAGAACAAAAGAAAAAGTGAAAAGAACACAAGCAAAAACACTAGAGAGAGGATTGGGGGGGGTAAAAAAAAAAAACAAACTTAGAGAACCACAAACAAAAGTTAAACAGGGAGAGATACAAAGAATGAAAAGGCAAAGGCGCAGTAAAGCTAAGTTGCTGGAAGTCACCGAGGGGCTCGGAGCAATCTGTGCCTTCCTGCGAGTGTGTTTGTGCGAGTGGAAGTCTGTTTATCTGTCAGAACGGGACAACATCAAAGGGAACAAAGCTTCCTCTGGGCTCTCTGTCACAGCTAGCTCGGAGCCTTTCGCTAATGAAAAAAATATAGAGCCTGGCTGCAGCGCGACAGCTGACAATGAGCTCGATAATGTAAATAACACTAATCATCCTCACAACAGGGGCTCTAATAAGGCTGGAGTCAGAGCGACTAACTTAAAGTGACGACTCCCTCGTTCATTTCAACTCTAGTCTCTTCCTTAAGAGGCAGCCTGTCACCCCAGTCAAAGTCTGATGTTTCACCGGTTAATCACGCTAGTGACTAAAAGCACTGAGACTGCAAGAATAATTGCGAGAGAGACTGCAACTTCTCCAGCCAGGACTTTTTGAGGGGCATTATGAGCAACTGCACAAAGGCACAGCGCTGGCAGGCAGGGCTCGGTTTTCATGCCAGCCTCTGCTTTGTCTGCCCCTCTATTCTTTCAAGTGACAAAAGGTATTCAGTGCTTCTTTGCTCACACCGGGAGCATATCTTCTCTTTCTAATCCATGGCTGGCACCATGTTTTTGGTCAATATATATA
>VOQJ01019527.1:0-10658 GCA_015052665.1 Apistogramma diplotaenia
CCTATGAGCAGCACTTGGCGACAGTGGAAAGGAAAAACTCCCTTTTAACAGGAAGAAACCTCCAGCAGAACCAGGCTCAGGGAGGGGCAGTCATCTGCCGCGACCGGTTGGGGCTGAGGAGAGAGAGACAGGGCAAAAGACATGCTGTGCAAGAGAGAGAGAGGGATTATTAATAAGTAATGATTAAATGCACAATAGGATATAAAGAGAGTGAAAGAGGTGAATGAGAAGAAACACTCAGTGCATCATGGGAACCTCCCAGCACGCGATCAATTCCCCAAAGCGAGGAGATACTGGCCACTTAATTTTTTTGTTTCCAGGTGTTTTAAAGTTTTTCAAAATGTTGCTTTTGCTGCCACCCTGACTGCGCATGCTGCACGCAGCACGCCAATAAATATGACAGTTCACAGTGGAAGGTTGGAAAATTTTACTCTGTAACTTAATGCACATAACGATATCCAATCTGCCTCTCTGGAGTACACTGTGCAATAAATTATCTGTGAGGTATTTTGAGCTCATATTCAGGACATGTCAGGCTTCCATTAACTTGTTAAAAGGGGGAGTTGATGATGTCCCATTTTTGATAGGTGAAAAGTGTAATATGAAAAATGCCAATCACAATCTTCCCAATGTGTTGATTTTGTCGAACAGCTAAAACGCCAAAGATCTTTTATTTTGCATTGACATAAAGCCGTAAACTGTCACATTACTGATGCTGAAACCAGAATAGTAAACCACTTATAATGATTAGAAGCAATTATTGTGCTAATTAAATTTCCTTAATCCATTCATCTACATCTGTTTCAGGCCTAAAATTTGCATCTTGTCACTGCATGAAGCTCTTGATACTTCTTAATGCTTATGATAGCGTTTCATATACTTAATGACAACACAAGCTGGACAGCGGTGATAATGCAAACAGAGCTAAAGTAGTACATGAGAAAGAGCTTATGTAGAACTTGGCTGTTTATTATACAAGTTATACAAAGTAGTACAGAAGTTTTTATGCTGTAAAATGTTTAGGCTTAATTTATTTAGTTCATATACAACTAGTGTGGTTGTAGTTGTAATACTTATAAAAAGAAAAGAGAAAACCAATTACACAAATAAACCCTCTTATTTCTTTGAGAAAGTCGCTCTTGTCTGTGCCATCTTGTCAAATACTCATCATCTTGCCTCTCTCGGGTTGCATAACTTCAGTTTAATTAACTGAATAATATATTACGGAATAATGATTAGGAATGAAACTTTCCCCACTTTAACTACAGACACCTTGGCTTCTGGCATCTGCTGACACCAAGCACCGACCTTAGCACAGATTACTAATATTAAATGAATGAAATGTATTCTGCAGCCTGAGGAGGAAACTGGACCTCTTCTGTGTGTCCAGAAACAGCAGGTTTGATGTAAAACCAGTGCTTTCATGACTTTGGTAAATAAAATGTAACAAAAACGGTAACGAGTTGCTGATTTATCTGTAAATTGCTAAATGACCAAATGAAAACCTAAACAGACCTTAATTATTTTCTCTCCTGCTGTCATTTATGGTCACACTGGTTTCTGCTTTCCATTCTCTATTCTTAATGGGAGTAAACCGACAACCCAACAAGTGTTACACTGCACATAACAAAAAAGAGAATCTAACAAGAAAAACAACTCATTTAATCACAGTTTGTGGTTAATTCAAAACTATTGCAAACATTGTTAGGAAAGCTGTTTTATAGGATAAAGTTAATCATTATGTTGTATATTAATAAACAAAATCCATAATGAGCATGTCTGAGATTAATGTGTCCTTTGACACATAGCCTTAATACCACTGAAAGAAAACTGAGAGCCTCTAATCACATCTAGCATGAAAATTAAGCATTTTATCATTCCCCAACCCCTTTGGGAGCAGCCTGCCGAGCATAAAACTGTGTTAATCATTAAAGTTCCTTAGGGAACCTAAGCACCTGAGGAGGAGCTCTATGCTTATTCAATATCTTTTTAATCACATTTTGAGGAAAATCATTAAGTGTGTGGGCCTTAACACTGGAATTTGATTTCAAAGTGTCCTTTTACGTGGCCTTGGGGACTGTGTTGTCTTGTGCGGCGGTAAGACTTTGAAGATAAAGATTTGTTTTCACAAACATAACTTGGCTTGGTATTCTGATAATTGCTAAGTGAGGTTATTGTAATTTTTCTTTGAAGTTACTTCACTGTACTTTAAAGAGTCACTTCCTTGAATTGTTGAATACACAGTGATGTCCCTTAATGTCCTGCTTTTTCCTTGTGATCACCAGTCATTTCCACAGTGTTGTACTGCAATAGAACTTAGACCTGCAAAAACCTTATAGATTGTTTGTGAAAGCAGCTTTTGGCCTATAGTTACATAGTGACCTCTAGCATTTGTTTGAGTAGGTGCAAACTAGTTTTTAGATGAGGTGAACATGGTTACTGGCAACCTAGAGAATGAACCCTTCTAACCAAGCAAAAACCTCTTGGGCTGAAAATGGAAATCCGCATGGAAAAACTTACTCTAACTAGTGCTTTAACCTGCTTCCAAAAGCAAGCCAGTTACCATAGGCTTTCATATTATTCAGTTTAAGAATAATAAAGTGATAACGTAACATTCCACCTTTTCGTATATATAAGGTAATTTATGGATTAACAAAAATAACACTGAAGCAGTCAAAGCCCTAATCGGTGGGTAATGACACATTGGTCTTTTCATGTACAGTTTAGGCTTCCAACTTATGTTTGAGCTTTTACAAGTGTCTGCTTTAACGCATATGATATTTTTTTGCTTTTGCTTTTTTCCCTCCCTGAACCATTGTTGGCTTGCATCTTAAACTTAACCTATCTTCAAGGGTTAAAAAAACCAAACAAAAAAACCCCAAACAAACAAAACAAACAGAAACCGAATGGAAAATGAGGCCTTCAAAATGGTACTCAGTTTTATGGCCCCCCACATGCTTGTATGCATGCCTGACAACACCAGGACATGCTCCTATTGAGATGACAAATGGTGCCGTGGGATCTCCACCTAGATCTGGATCAGGGTACCGTTTAGCTCCTGGACAGTCTGAGGTGTAACTTGGCAGTGCTGGTTGGATTTAGCTTGGGTCAGCGTGGGCGTCAGTTAGTGGTTTCTGATTGTTTGGTCAGGGACATTTATACTGGTGTCCTGCTGGAGCCTATTTTGTAGGGCTCTGGCAGTGCTCATCCTGTCCGTCCTTGCACAAAGGAGCAGATATCAGTCCTGCTGATGGGTTAAAGACCTTCTACGGCCCTGTCCAACTCTCCTAGAGAAAACTCCTCATGGAATCTCCTCCATGCTCTTAGGACTGTGCTGTGCAGACAGCAAACTTTCTGGCAGTGGTGTTTATTGATGTGCCATCTTGGAGTTGGGATACTTATTCAACCTCGATAAGGTCCAAGTCTTGTCGCATGCTACCAGAAGTGACACTGACCCTAGCCAAATGCAAAACAAAAGGAAAAAAAAACATTAGAAAGATGAAGAGAGAAAAATTTCCAGTGGCCTCCACATATAAAACCATTCCTGTTTAGGCAGTTCCCTCATTGCTGTGCCTCTGGTTTTAACCTCGTTAACACGAAAGATCTTGTGAACTAAATGAATATAAAAGAGGGTCAAAAAGCTGACTAAGAATGCAATTGTCTCACACAAACTATGAAATGAGCCACAGGGTGCCACAAATGTGCTAACTGAGTGTTAAGTGACGATTCAGGGTCCGGTGCGGTGCTAATTACACCCGCAGAGCAAATATTGGTAGGGACAGCTCCCTGCTGTCCCTTGATAATCATACATCGTGATTAGTAGGGACATGACGGATGTTATGTAATATTCCTTGGGAGGTTTAGAGCTGAAATTGAAATCAAATTTTGATTGATTGCACAGCCTTAACATGGGTTGCTTGTGGTAACTGGACTGGTTCTTATTTAGCACTTTTCTTCTCTACTTTGAGCACTCAAAGCACTTTATACAACATGCCTCATTCACCCATTCACACACGCACTTCTTTCTACGGTTAAGTGTTTTCTATCTAACATTCATAAGCCGACGGCCGCATCAGAAAGCAATTTGGGGTTCAGTATCTTGCACAAAGATCCTTTGGTGTGGAGACTGGAGCAGCCAGGGATCAAAACACCTGCCTTCCAATTAGTAGATGATCTGATCTACCTGAGCTAGCATCATTAAAGGTCTGCCGCTCTAGCAGAGAAAGTGCTTGTTTCTGAAAGCAGGGCTTTGGTGTTGCTCCTCATCAGTGGTCTGGGTGTGCTCGGGGTTTTGATCATCTTCTTTTCTTAACTCATGCTGGGAAGAATGGTTAAACAGGGAAGCCTTACCTTTTTAAATTAGAGTATTCATGCATTGTCTCAAATTTAAAAGTGCGAAAAATCCTGGAGAAAATACATCTCTAAGTATTTGATATATGAAGCCAAAAAATTTAACAACAATTGTATATATCCACACTTTGGACCACACAAAGTATTTTGCTACTATTATTGGCTGGAACTACATTTTAGTTACAGATACTTTAATTACATTTGAAAAAAATTACACAACAGTAGATGAAGCTAGTTCTGGGTGGAATGACCAAAAATGTAGTACTGTTATTGCGTGATTGATCCTGTTACAAACATTAGAAGTGCAGGAGTGCACAGAATATTAAAAAATTCTATAATAATTACAGTAAGACCACACAAAACTATAAATAGGCCACCAAGTCAATAAAATGTTTATTACAGGGCTCTACAGTTATGGTAAGACTGTAAGGTGTGTGACCAGGAATATATTTGTTAGTTTTTAAAAACAAAGTCAGCCTACAGGCTCTTTCACTGTCACTGTCCACAGTGGAGCTGTGAGGTGCAGCTTTAAAACAGTCCATTTAACCTGTTCTTCCAAACCTGGCTCCTGGATTTATGCTGTTGTAAGGAAACAAAATTACAAAATCCTTAGTATGTATTTATATTAGGGGCGCACCGATTGCAGTTTTCTGGCCGATTTCCAATCACCGATCTTTAAAAAGTCTGACCTGCCAATTCCGATTTTGGCCGATACCGATTTTAAATTTTTTTTTATAACCAACACTGTTACAAGATCACAATTCACTTTCAATGTTCCAATCTTATTTTATTGAAAAACATACCCTTGAACAATAGCCTAGGAGCAATATAAACTTGTTTTAACTGCCCATGAGGCAGAGCTCTGACATAGAAATAAAGGTTAGAGATTTTTGTGTAAACTTGTAAATACAAATTTAGACTACTACATTAGTCTTTCAGTTTTTTGCATTTCAAAAAACAAAACTTCATCAACAGATCAGATTAGAGATCTGTTTTAAGGCTCTTAACAAAAATATGTCATGAACTCCATGTTTCCTCGTAGTAGCTTTGTTTATTTCATTGCTCTTAAGAGCTAACAACCGGCCACCGACGGACTCTTTCTTTCCGCTGGCTTTCACTTTCGCTTTAGCCTTAGCTTGATTGTTCTCTTCAAATGCTGCATATTTAGCGCCGTGGTGGTTTCTTAAATGGTGAACGAGGTTTGTAGTATTAACGTTTTTGGATGTGGTTCCACCCCGACTAATAAGATTTTTTTTTCCCATATTGCCCAGCCCGACCCAGAAAGGCTATTTGTTGGTGTAATTTTGCAAAGTTAATAATTAGTCATAAATAAGTGTAACAGATTTTTGTGTCATTTTTATGCCCTGTTGAAGAGTGTTGGTCATGGATAGTATTTGTTGTGCCATATCCTTGGTTTAGAAGGGCAGGTACTCAATCAGTGCCTCTCCAGCACAAAGCCTAATGTGGCCCATTGGCTAGCAAACATTGCTATCAGTGACTTAGATTGTCTTCATGCTGTGAGAGTTTGATTTCCATAAATACCATATATGAGGGTTTTCCATTATCAGTATTGGCAAAATGATCCTTGCTAAGATGCATACCAGAACATTGTGGAATTTTTTGCGCTTCTGCATTTTTGTACCTTTGCAACATGATTGATTTTTGGGAGGTTTCTGCATGTAAAAAGAAAAGGGCAGAAAGAAGGAAAATTATTTTCAGCATCAAGGAAACATTTTCCCCTGTGGCATCAATCTCTTCACTGGCAGTAGGGATTTGCTTGCACAAAACTCATGTCATCTATTACCTTGATAACATGCCATCTGTTCAGTTTCAAAAGGTTTTCAGGAATTCATTAGGGGTTGTACAGGCACCTCTGCATTTTTAAACTGACAGAACCTCATTCTTCTCCTTCCATTTTTGAGGCTGTTCTGCCTTTGCTTTACCGCTTTGTTTTCATGCCAATCTTCACTTTTCCATAGAGTTTCTACACTGAATGTTTGGACAGGCCTTTTTATCCTGGCCTGAGTTTGCATATGGGGTTTGGCTTCTTTTGAAGGAGCTTTTCCATTAACCTCAATTATATACTTTTCCACTAAACATTTCATGAGCTGAAACCCTTTGAATTAGGAAGCTTCAGATTTGTGGATCCTAGAGAAAAAGATTACTTCTTCATTTAATTTCAATTGCCAAATTACTTTGACAGCCAATTTTTCTGAAAGTTGATACGAGTATGCTTTAAGCAAAGGTCTTAAGCATTCTTATGATCACAACAGTTGGTAATGTCCATGTGCTCAGTCTGTTTGTTTGTTTATTTTTATGTGTGCTGAGTCCCTTCTCCTTATTTTGTAATGTCTGATGCTCCAAAGTTCAGTGATTTGTGAGCCAGCTGGCAGGCACTGAGTACTTTGTCCATCCATGTGTCAGGTCAGAATTGGCTGACATGGTGACGGCGCAGTTCAGTGGCTGCTTATCAGAGGAAGTACTTGTGTTAGTCTCACCCAGGCTGTTATCTAAAGAGCTGTTACAATGACATCACTTCATAGAAGGAAGCACTCTGAATCTTTTTTGAAGCTGTCTTGAAAAAAACAATCGTTATGTGTGTGGTTGCTGTGGCATGATTTCTGCTTTCCCAGCACTCTCAGGGGATGGGAGGGTTGTTTTAAGCTTCCTCTTTCGATTGCGAATGAAAGCAAAGGATCATTCTACCCAGGATCTCCTCATCTCTCTGAAACGCTGTTGAATGGCCTGTTTTCTGTAATTACAGTACTTTATAAGAGCAGCTGGGTAAAGCCAAGCCAGTTTTTAGGTCACATATCTGATTGTTTTCTACTGTGACCACCCAGTGCACACTGACACCAGGCAACCCCTTGGCTCCTAGAATGTTTCCTCAGACTTTCTTTCTTGTCCTGTGCTGGATGTTTGACACTTTAAAGCTTTCCTATTTGCCAAAATAATATAATACCCTGTTGGTTACGGATGCCACTGAGAAGGGGAACTATTTCCTGGCAGTGGAAGTTCACTTTTATAGGCTGTGAAACACTGTCATTTTTCAATTTTCATGTTATTTTGTTGAAGCTCCAACAAACTAGGTGTTACCAGCACAATATTCCTCTCAGTCTATGCAGCATATGTTGTCCTTGTCATAACTGTATCTGAGCCAGATTACAGCTGTGGGTGTAGTGGCACATGTTCCCATTCTAAATGTCACATCCTTGGTTTGGGTAAAGATTGTGATCCACACATTTTCATCTTGGTATGTCACCATACTCGTGTAGAGTATGTAGAGATTTGCATAGTTGTTTACTGCTTTACTAGTTCTTTAAACAGGCGAAAAAAAATCAGACTAATCAACTAGTAGAAAAACAAACACTCAGAAAGCTGTTAAAATTGACCACACCCTTAATAGACAATGTCAACAACTGTCTAAACAAAGACATTTTGAACCATTAATCACATTCTTCAGCGGGGGTGCCCGACACGTCGATCGCGATCTACTGGTCGATCGCAAGAGGAGTGCAGGTAGATCGACATTTACCTTACCGCCCTGCACATTAAACAACGCTAGCCTTACCACTTTAGCAAGCTACCGTGTCGCACAGCTAGCCTCCGGTTTGTTTTAAACAAAGCTGAAGAAAGGGTGTAAAAATGAGTGCTGTAGCCGGTTCAAATAAGAAACCCAAAACTTACCACTTCCATACGGAATGGGAGGAGGATTTTTTTTTTATGCCGGATGCCCCTTCTAACACAACCCCAAAGGGCATTTATGTATGTAATCGAACCAGCAATCCAAGTGAATGTGTTAACCACGCAGAGGTGGGACTTGATGACCTTTACAGGCTAGGGCCTCTTCCAGATGCTCTCATTGCTTGTTATACACTAGTGGCAGGCCACTATGGGAGTGCCCTCCTCTCCACCACCTTTGGGGAATTTCTGAGGAATGTTCAAAGCACCTTTTTGAAGCTATATCATGAGTAGCTTGGAAGTTACATGTCACATTTGAAGTTGAATTAAGCTAAATTAATGAGTGCTGATCTACTGTTTTAGCTTTACAGAATGAGACAGAAGCTGCTGCACATCTCTGAATGTTCCCAAGAGACACTAATAAATGTTACGATGATATGATTCTGGTTGATGAATAAATATAATGTTTTTTAAACACATTAATGTGAGCTGTCACTGGTTGCTTTAGAATTGAAATGACCATATAAACAAATGTGGCTTTTCTGTGTCATTGTAAAGGTATGGTGTAACACCTGAGAACATCATCCTGTACGGTCAGAGCATTGGCACTGTGCCCACCATTGACCTGGCTGCTCGCTACGAATGTGCTGCTGTCATCCTACACTCACCACTGATGTCAGGTCTACGGGTGGCCTTCCCTGACACACGCAAGACTTACTGCTTTGATGCCTTTCCCAGGTATGTCGTATACACCCAACCACACACACATTCACATCATAATGCAACCAGCAATTTTATCATCTAATCCACTTTTCATGATTGTTAAACAATTTAAGATGTCTCTACCGTTTAGGTGTAGCCATCAAAAGGTTTTGATTTGATCACAAACATAATAATTCATATTGTTCTGATCTGAGTTCTGTTTGTAAGATAAATGTATAAGGTGGAGTTCACTTTGAAGGTGTGAAAATCCAAGGCAACTTAAGAGGTTGTAAAATTTGAGTGACTGAGTCTAAATTTGAGGAATATTTAATGGACAATGTCAAAAATTGTCTAAACAAAGGCATTTGAAATCATTAATCATATTCTTCAATGATGAATCATACTCATAATGCACCATAACTGTGTGGTACCATGCATTATGAACATTGCACGTTATACCCTGAACAGAGAACAAACAAAAAAATGTAAATAAGTTGATGTTGATTACGATATGAAAACGTGTTACTGCAGAAGATGCACATTTATTGTTATATTATGAAAAATAAACATCTAAAAATGGAATAAATTGCGACTGAAACGCATTGTGCCATGCATTATGAAAGATGCATGTTGTTCTACAATTCATTTAAATTATAATAAAATAAAACAATATGAACACACATCCATTTTCTTCCACTTACCTGGGGCTGGGCTGCGGGGGCTGCAGATATAATCTATCCAGTGTGTCCCGGGTTTGCCCTGGGTCCTGCCCCCAGAAGAACATGCCCAGAACACCTCACACAGGAGGTGACCACCTCAACTGTTCATTTCGATGTGGAGTAGTAGTGGCTCTATTCAGAACCCCCCCTCAAATGACTGCACACCTCTCTTTGTTTCCAAGGTACAGCCCATCCACCCTTTGGAGACAGCTCCACATACCACATGAACTTTGATTTTTAAATTATGGGTCATTCATTTTAATAATTAAGATAAAAAATACTTTGAACACCGGTTCCCAAACAGTTTGAAAAATGTACATCAGCTGATAGGTTTCAGTGATGGTCGACGTAGGGATTATCCATAGTGCTGCATTAACATCTTCAAGTAACCACATATACAGTGGGGCAAATAAGTATTTGGCACACTGCAGACTTTCCACCTATAAAGAATGGAGAGGTGTGTGTGTGTGTGTGTGTGTGTGTGTGTGTGTGAGGGGGTGAAAGGGTCAGGGGTCAGGCAGAAACCATTACCAGTGTTGGCTGTTTGTTCCTTACACGCTGGGCCAACTTAATAGAAGCCAGGCATTTAAAGTCAAGTGGAAATGTGGCTGACCCGCCACCTGCCCACTCCACACAGACACGATCACACCCCACTCACTTCACAGACTGTGGGCATCGCTACGCCGTGATCATCAGAGGACGGAGCACAGCAACACTGAAAGCTGGGCTGTGCTCCTTTCATCTGGCCAACAGCTGTGCACATTCCTAAATATGAAGCAACATTCGGAGTCGGCTCTTCTGCTTGTGTTCGCTTCATTTGTCACATTCGTACAACAACAGCTGAAACCACAAAACTAATACGAAGCAACTGCTCTGCGCTTCATTTCAGAGATACTTTGAGGCTTTATTGAAATGAAGCTGCTGCTCTGTAAACCCACAGAAACCTTCTGCCACAAGAAGTCAACGCTCTCATTCACTTCATGTAAATTTGACATGATTCAAAAGCCTTTTATGTAAAGCTTATTGTTTCCTTCTTTAAATGAACAGCATCACTCTGTGCACGCCTACCTGTGCTGACAACGATGGTGCTCGTTACACCTTTGCTGATAAATGTGACACAACAGAAGACACAATGGAACAAACGATGTGCAGTATTTTAGCTGCTGTTTATTAGCCCCCCCCCCCCCCCCCAAAAAAAGTATTTTT
>VOQJ01019528.1:47849-59166 GCA_015052665.1 Apistogramma diplotaenia
GGATGTTTTGGCATTTTAGAAGTTACATTTACCTGGGGGGGGGGGGGGGGTGTTTTTGCTTGAGTTGTGAATGTCAAGAGATATTTTTTGATAATGGTGTTACACCATGCAGTTTGTTCTGTATGAAAATGAATGCAGGTTGGTGGCATGTAGCATGACTTCTACAATGGTTACAGCTGTAGATCTTGAACTAGCGGTGCCACCAGGTTTAAACTTCAGAAACATGGAGCAGTGCAATGAACTCTGATCCGACAGGCTGAGATTGTCTCTTGGATCGATACTCGGGAAGCGATTGGGGAACCGGTTCACAGGCGGCCGTGCTGCCAGAGGATTTTTCCCCTCATTTATGGCGATGCCAGCCGGTTGTGCCTCAGACATATCACCCCTTCAAAACTCTCGACTGTTGCACTTTTCGGGAGAGTCACTTTGACCACGGTTGGCTGGAACCGCGATCAATCCTGTGAAAACAGCACTATGCTATTTACTGTATCTGAAAATGGTCTTTATTGATTGAAATTTCCCAGAGCTCATTTGACCCAATGTAAAATTCACCATTCATACTATTCCAGCTTCAGTAAATGAAGGAAAAGTACCTTACATGTGTAAGGAAGAGGGGGGAAAAGTGATTTGGTAATTAACGAGCAGCAGAGCATTAAATAACCTTTCAGACGGCAAATAAAAAACATCCAACTTGATTTAGGGTTGGGCCGGTAATGTTTCATAAGAGGAATTGTGGCAGCTACAGTGTTTCAGTGGATTTATTTCTCGTTTTGTTTTAATCTGCCGGTAACAGATTGTGCGGAAATGGGGACAGTCTCGCCTCTTTAAAAGTTCTATCAGTATTTGATTTGGTGTAAATACATTCTATCTGGGCGGGGTCTCATTGATTCAGTATTATGTTTTTCTCTGTTTGATTTCCAGGCTTTGCCTCTTGACTTACTATGAATTTGGTCTCACAGAATATCATTGTATGTCTCTTATACTAGGAATAAATTGAAAAACATGATACAAGTGCTTCGGTGGTCAATGTGTCAGAATGATGCAGGTAGAATCACTGCAGGTGATGTTCAAAGGCTGAAAACAAGAAGAGCAGCTGCGTAATGGACTGCAGTTCAATACGGAGCTCCGAAGCAGATATGATTATGTTTGTGAACAGCTTTAGGTGAGTATATGTGCTGCTATTTCAAACCAAACTTTGAGAATGTCTGTAGTGTACCTTAGATCAGTTCTTTCTTATGACGTCTCAAAAATGATAGAAAAGTTGGCCGACAACCAAGAAACAAGTGATTTCTTTCTTCTTCTTCTTTTTTTTTGTGCGGATCAAGGAATTTTTTTCCTGTAGGAATTCTTCAGTGTTTCGGGAAATAAAATGCTTTTCTGTCTCGCTGGGATTTCGATTATAAAATAGACTAAGCATCAATTTAATTTGTGCTTTTAGTGCAGACATGATTTCCTCTGCCATCTCCAGGAAGAACCAATATACTAATTGTTGTAATACACAGGGGGCAGTGATGAGCCCATTAGAGTCTGTTAGAGCAGCCCGAGTGAGATGAGATGGGCTCCAAACATACTTGGAGGAGGATTTTTATTCTTCACGAGATGTTGGAACAAATCGATGCCATGTGGAAAGTTTTAACTAATAATAACAAATGCTTTGATAAATGGCACAAAACGGCACACGACAGTCATAATCCATGTCCGTTCACTCGGCCAGTTCCATTCTTCCTTCTAGAAAGAGGGAAAGTTTCCCAAAATGCTGAGTCGTCGTTTTAACTTTGAGGCTGATCTCAGATCATTTGAAAAGCTGATCAACTTGATGCACCTGGCAAACAAATTTTAAAAGCTTGATACTGAATAATATTGAGGTTTATTTTGTGGGTTGTTATATTTCTCGCAGCTTCCCGATCGTTTCTTCTCTCCAAAGAACTGTGAGCTTTGCCGTTTGGCTGCATTTACACTTGTTTGGCACAGTCGTCGTACATAAAATGTCCTGGACTCTGTGTTGGTGTCTCGCAGGTCGACCTGTCTGTGGACTGTTTGACCACTGTCACATCACTGTGGTTGGACCACTGTTTTGATGTCTGCCATTTTGGTTGTGGCCATCTGGATCAGACCGTTTAGTTAGTATAAAAGGTCAGTCTGGGGAATAAAACAAACAGCATGTTTGACAATGTTGTTTCTGAGTCTTGGCTTTCCAAATCTGTACTGGACAAAGATGTAACTGATGGATTTAACATTTACCGCTCAGACTGTCCCAGAAAAGGTGTCAGTTTATGTGAAGGCTTGTCTGCCTGTTTGGGTCTAAACAATTAGAAATTTTAGCCTTATGTATTCGTCTCTTTGGGAACCCGTCTCTAGCTGATGATGCCTGTTGGCCCCGTCTGCTTCACCTTCCTCTTTAGTTCAGCTTTTGTCTGAATTGCATTTTGAGGAAATGATTATGGTGATTTTGATTGAGGCTCGCTTTCTTCTGTGTCTGATGATTTCAGAGTGTTTTTAAATCCCGACACGCCTGAATCCCAAATCCTTAGATAAATCATCTCTTATTGATCTTTTTTTAACCAACATGC
Source organism: Apistogramma diplotaenia (assembly GCA_015052665.1). NCBI lineage: Eukaryota > Metazoa > Chordata > Actinopteri > Cichliformes > Cichlidae > Apistogramma > Apistogramma diplotaenia. Next base: position 50,420 of record VOQJ01019528.1, read on the forward strand.
CACATAAATTTTCCACGTCAGCACTTTTTGCCAACGATCTGACTGATCACTGCGTGGTTGGAGCTGAGAGCCCCGCATCATCACCAAAAGGAACCTAAAGCTTTTTAGGGAGCAAGTGTTTCTTTACAATTTAATGGATCTTAACTGGGATTGTACTGGTTGGCAATGTGGATATATTGCTATATAAAGCTTGGATATATTTTTAGGAGAGTTTACTTTATGGACAAACACGCTTCTTTTGGCCAGGTCAGGGTGAAAGGTCAACAGCCCCTGGGTCAGTTCTGAACTGGCCGGTCTCCTACATAAGCCTGTGCAGTTTAATGGTTCCAGTTTGTCAAATGTCACTAATGGAGTTCCACAGGGCTCTGTTTTAGGACCTACATTAATTACCATTTATGTCAATGGTGTGGGACAAAATCTAAATGCATCTGCCCATTTCTATGCAGATGACATGATTATTTATTGCTGTGCTCGTACCATTAACACATGGTTTTCAAAAACCATGTGTTGCCTTTGAGAGTATTCAGTCACAACTATTTCAGCTCAGGTTGGTTTTAAATGCAGAAAAAATGTTGTTTTCAAATAGAAAGAGGGTGCCAGCAGCACTTGTATCATCTCAGGGTACCATTATTGAAACTGTGGCCTCATAAATTTTTGGGTGTTGTATCAATGACGTCTTTCCTTTAACTCACACACTGACCACCTGTTAAAGAAACTGATGCTGAAACAGGTTCTTCTTCAGAAACCAATCATGCAAGGAAACGACCACTTTTTTCCCCCTTCTGGACTATGTTGATATTTACATGAGCACCCGTACACTCTCTCCGTCTGCTGGACTCTGTTTATCATGGGCCATTAAGATTTATAACTGGCTGTAAACCCCTAACACACCACTGAACTCTGTATCCACTGGTCCTCATTGGCCTCATGCAGGATGGTTCACTGGTTTCATTTTATCCATCAATCTGTTTCTGGTTTACCCCCCATCTTATTTATCAGGGTACATGTTACATAAACAGGCGTCATAATCTGCAGTCTCTTTTTTTATTACTTGTGTTGTTCCATCTGTTCGTAGAGAGCTTGGAAGAAATGCTTTTTCCTTTTCTGGCTCATCTTCATGGGAAACACTGCAGAAGGATTTGCAGCTCTTTCGAATGATTTCGCTCATTGACTTTAAAAGGCATATAAATAATTTTGTGAAATCATGGCTGGGGGCTTGTTCGTGTTTTAATATGACTGTGTAAACATCTCATTTCCTATTTATTGTTTCTATTTTGTTGTTGAAAATGTATGTTTCTTGATACAGGTCTCTTACAAACCAATGGGACTACCAGGGTTAAATAAAATACGATGTAAGTTAATGGAATCCAACAATAGTTAAATGAAGACTCAATATTTGGTTGGGGTGAAACTTTGTACAGTGTGCAGTTCCTAAAGTATCTGAAGCTCGTGGGCATCCATTCATGCACTGCTCCCCTAAGGTCCCACTGCAGCACTGCAGTCTGGTTGAAGTCTGTACTTTGACTGGGCCACTGCGACACCTTGATTCTTGGAATTTGAGTTTTCCTAAAATTGTTCTCGCAAATACTTTTGAGTTCATTCTTTAAGACTGATCGCTCTGTATATTAGACTGTAAAATGAATGCATGAGACAAATAGTTTAATCCCTCATTTGCTTAATTTATCATGGAGTCCGTTGGGGTCATTGTATCCTCTTTTTTTCCTGCTAATATACTTTTATATTTTAAAATTTGGAAATCAGAAAGTCAATGCACAGAAGTAGCTTCCAGTACTTGATGTGGACAGTTTTGCTGTGATAAATTCTACGTGCATTGGTGTTTTGTCCTGTTTAAAGTCGGTTTTCTGGACTTTAAAGCAGCAGATCTTTATTTCAACTGTCTCCACTGCAGCAAAGCGAATGGTTTCATTTCTCTGGAGTGTTTACAGAGGTAAATCTGAATTTAAATGCAGACTCGTAGTGAATAACAGCATCCCCACAGGCTATTACATAAGTTAATAAACAATCGTGTTGCGATCGCACCCCCCACAGTGAGCACAACAGCCAGGAAGTTCGGGGTCATGTAGGGAGACGTCTCTGCTGATGGAAATGCCGAACGGGAGGATTTTTAGGGTCTGTGATGATGATTTTAACCACCAAACCGGTCTTAAACAATCAGTTTGCATTCACAGGGGTCGTATGCCTGTTGAGTAATTTGGGATTATTTTCCCAGGTTAAGGTCGCTCCGCTTTCTTTGTTGGAAAACGGTTGCAGTGAAAACATCACGGTGGGGATGAATATTTTAAAAGCTGTGCAAATATAATCACAAGTGCCTCATGACTTTAACCTTTGTTTTTTCTGTATTTCAGGAGAATCAACCCGAGGCTGGCTGAGATAATCTCTGAAACATTGCAAGCACATATTTTAATCACACTCACATTGTGTTTCTAGCTGAACCTTCCACAGATTCCTGCAGTGCAAACGCAGGATTTGTGGAGGCTGATTACCAATGTAAAGGACCTGCTGCAGCAACAAAACAAAGCCATTAAAAGAGCTTTGCTACCTTTTCAGGGAAGTCTGCAAGCTGCAGTTTACTGTAACATCCCTCAGACTGATGCGCTGCCTCCTGTAAATGCTTTACTGCAGAGGTGGATAAACCACTTCTGGCATTTAAGTAAAATGATATCTTCCCCCTTAATATATACAGTTAAAGGGCTGTGATGGGTGGTGAGATTGACCTTTTAGCCTAAACTGTTCTTGTAATGAGGTGGTATTGATTAGTTTATGCAATTATCCTCCCCGCAGTCTATTAGATAATCATGCCTGTTGCAGGGCGAAATCCCTGCCTGTGAGAGGAGGTGGCTGACAGATGGTGTTTGTTGCAGTTGGACATTGAACTCGGGCTAGATAATGGACAGCGATTAGCCACACCGTAATCGCCGGATTCCAGCAACCCGCCCGTCGATGGCCCGCAGTCCCGGAGAGGTCAGGCTTTTCTCAGCCCCCAGATGCTTCAACTCAAACGGCTCCTGATAGCGAACCATGAAGACGCCTAAATTCACCTCCCAGTAATCCCACCTGAAGATGTGTGCTGAGTGGAGACATGATTGTGACAGGATGCAGCGTTGCATGAAATTTGAACACATTTGCATGTGTGTTTTACAGGGTAGATTCAGTGAATTGTTATTATTGAAAGGGGGGGGGGGTATATCTTGCACTTCATGCACGAATGCTGTGACCTTTAATTTGGAAAAGAGTCAGATGGCAGACAGTGCTAACTACTACAGTAGCACCGTGAACTTGCTACAAAGTAAACAAATACACAAAAGTGTCATTTTTGTATTCAGTGCGTTGCACATCAATCAAAGGCTTATATTTCAATCCAGTGTGTGATGATTATCCTTTCAGCACATCCTGTTTTTCTGTGATTTTGTGTCGGCAAATTGGAAGAACTAGCAGGCAGTTCATTTTGAATCTTGGCTTGTTTCACTTAATAATCAAAAAATGATAAATTTGCAGTCTCTCCGGGTTAAACAGTTGATCCTGTTGCGAGCACCTGCTAATAGACTGTTTGATTTTTACTTTACAAAACTATGTTTAGCCTTCAGGATGGCTACTCAGTTTTCACACGTCGTCTTCTGAAACCTGAAAACTGCGGCTCTTTTTACCCCGGAGCTGCATCCAGATCTCACCATCTCTCTTAAGACTGTGCAACTTTTAAGTAAGTATGACATTGTTATTTCTTTGTTTGTATGTTTTGCTTTGTGGTGTTAAAATGAAAATGGTCAAATCCCCCCTGAGACATTCTCCTGCAAAATATTTTGATCTCTAATCCAATTATGGTCTTTCACCTTGTTTGCACTTTAGATGTCCAAAAAAAGAAGAAGAAGAAAGAAAAACAACGTGGTGTAACTGACAGAGAAAAAAACCATTCCAATTACAGCACACCGTCCTCCACCTCCCCAAATCTGTCTGACCGGTGACTCCGTGGATTTTTAAATGTGTTTTTGTGTTGTCAGCCACTCCAGCGTGACCTCCTGCACCTTCCCCACAACCCTCTGGCCTTACAGAAAATACAGGGGAGTCGTGGTATGCACCAGTAATGACTTTCTATTCCCCACGTCTGCACCCTGCCAGCAGCACGCTGACAGCTGGCATCACAATTCATTATGTGTCTGCCGGAAAAGGCTTCAAAGAGCCGGGGAGAAGCTCTCTCCATATTTCACTCTGGAGACCTGTCAGTAAAATAATCACCAGCACTGACAAGTTGCCAGTAGGTTATTTTATTTATTTATTTATTTATTTATTTATTTATTCCTCGAGGTTTTTTTTTGTTTTTGTTGTTTTTTTTTCTCAGGCAGATGTTTTGAAAACACTGATCCTGGTTTCAGGGCACATGCACTGCTCCATGTCCCCTACTTGAAGTTATTTACATGGCCCCTCTTTGTAGTCCCTCGTTCATCACTGTCACCAGCAAAGGAAGAAATCCTGCATTTTGCTGTACAGCAAGAACACAGGAAGCCGTCCTGGAGCCCAGAACAAACACTGAGCCGCCTGGTTTTAATGTAGCATTTCTTGTTGCTCTTAGTGGAATATTTGGTCCCTCAGTTTTAATATTTACAACCTCTTAGCTTCCGTTTTACTGCTCCTGCACACTTGACTTGTTTTGTCTCACTACAGTAAGAATAGGAGTCTACTGAATTTCTTTCACATTCTGTGACCAATTGCATGTAGTTGTGGAAACCACTTTTGATCGCATGGTGATTGCACAGGTCGCCTGGTGGGAAGCAGCCTGTCTCGAAGCAATCGTGGTCTGACTGGGACCGGCTGCAATCACCCTCAGACAAGCTGCTGAATGCTGCCAGCACCAATCAGCAGCACAGCTCATCTGCAATGCAACTCGTTGCACTGGGAGATTCAGTCTGACTGGTTGCAAACTGGCTGTATCTTGGTTACATTCCTGAGGGTCTGTGTGTCATTTTGCACTTAAACTATGTCACTTTTGGTTGAATTTATGCCGTTCTTCACCATATCACAAACAGATTGCGTGCAGCTGCCAACGTGACCCCCCCTCAGTCGCAAACTTACATCAGACTAATAGCGGGCTGAGTCCATCTTATCGCCATCACTGTCTTGGAGCAGCAAAGTCTCTCTGAAGTTGGTAACTGACTGCAGCAAACCTGTGAGAAACGGAACCTTATTCCATCTTTGTAATCGTCAGCTCAGGTGTGACTGCCGTGGGTCTCATCAGTGCTGTGGACAGAAGAGAAGCTTGTTGCAGTTTGGAGAAGTCTGACTTCCAAAAAGGTGAAAAGCATGTTTTTATTTATTATTTAATCTTTGCTAAGTATTTAAGTTTGCTAAGTACTCCCTTATCCAACAGGATACTTTTATGATAGCATACTAAATTAGCAATAATGCATCAAATACAGCCGGAGATAATGGTGGCTTTGAGGTTTAGCAGCACCATCACGTGTAAACTTGGCCCTGTTAGTGACTCCAGATGATGAGTCACTTCTCCAAAGTCTTCCTGCAGGAGTGATTGTCTCTGCAGAATTTCAGTGCAAACCATTCGGTAGTTGTTCAAATATAAAACTCTGGAGCAAAATGTGACACTATTCCAAACCGCTGTCGGTGCTGCCAGGACGATTTCTCTTTAGTTTTACCTCTTCGCTGAGGCCGGTGAGCTCGGTGAGCTCCCGCGCAGCCCCCCCGCCTCGGGATCACACGCGCAGGGCTGCATTTCCGCTCCGCTCTGCTCCCGGGACTCGATTGAAGGGATCCGAAAGCCTCATTAAAGCGGGCATTAATTTGAGCTTGTTAAACATCCCGGCACAACTTTCATCTCGTTTCATGACAGGAACATTTTGCAGAAGCTTGACAGTAAAGGAAGTTTTCAGTTAGAAGTTGGCAGTTGGATCTTTTCCCTGTCAAGACGGATTGCGAAAGCGGGGTGAAGAAACCGGGCAGAACTTTTCTGAAGTCCCTTTTCTAATTTACTTTTCAGGGGCTTTGAAGCACTGTGTGTAAAGTCTGTGTCCACATTCAAGGAGTGAATTATAATGTCCTCAGCTGCCTGCTGGGATGGATGTCATCCACGTGTTTTTACAGTCATTTATGGATATTATCAATCATCAACATAAAACGATTCTATACTGTTCCTAATAAAGCCCGAGGGACTTGTATCTGACAGTTACTCTGTGCTCTGGATTATGATCATACAAATACTATGTAAAATGGCTCAAATTGGCTCAGCTTACCAAAGAAATTTATAAAAATGTTACACATCTATTTATTAAAAATAATTATTGAATAATACATAACACTGTAACACTCTCAGGCGGTAGCAGCTGGTGCTGAAAGCTGTTGTGGGCGGGTGCGAATGCAGGAATGCGAGGCCGCGTGTTGAGGAAGGATAATTCTGGTGCTGTAACTCGGCGTGTTTCTCGTTAATCTGGCTGCTGCAGATCAGCGGGTTACGCTCACTTTGCGCGCTCTGTCACACCTGGGAAATGTGGCGTCCTGCAGAACGTGAAAGTTGCCATCTCTGCGCAGAGTTAAAGAAAATAACACAAACCAAAGAGAAGTTGTTGGGGTTTTTTTTGCAGTATGGCAATGCTTCCAGTTCTGTGTGAAAACCACAGTAGTGTTAATGACCATTCAAGAGAATGAGGCCTGTTTGTTTCCTGCATAAGAAAACACGTGGGGGGGGGGGCAGCTGCTGTAAAATTTGTGCCACATCAAAAACACAAACTCATCAGCTGTGACGTTTCCCTGAGGAAACACGTGAGCAGCCAAAGGAACCTTCTTTCTTCGTGTGTTCTTACACTGTGACACATTAACATTTCACACTCCTCTCTGAATCTGACAAACCTGGTTTTCCACAAACTGCCCGCTTGTGTTGAGCGCCGGCCGGAAGAAGGCCTCCGGGACGCGGGCGACGCCGAGGAAGGAGGCACGAAGGTGGTCCGGAGGGGATTGAAATCCTGTCAGCAGGCATGTGGAGACTCCAAGCAGCTCCGTTTATGGGCTCCACAAACCAATAAACACCAATCCCGCCAACCTGTTGTCTTCCCAGCGGGGGGGTTCAGATATTACCGTTCTGTCAGATGCTCGTCGAACGTGATGGAGATATGCACAGAGCCAGCTGTGCCACTGTTTCAGATACCAAGCTTTTAAAAAGTCTGCGTGGATCTTTGAGCTTTGTTTCACTCTGTTTGCTAATTTGCATCTGTGATGTCATGCAGTCCGTTATAAATACCGTCATGCAGTGAGTTACAGTCAGATTTAACTGAGGAACAACAGTGAGCTAATCTCCCTGCATGTATTTGTGGTTGTGATGGGTTTTTTTAGGTATTTACCTGTTAAACTTGTGATGATGAAAAGGGCAGCAGTCATTCTGCACGTGCACCACAACTTCATATTGCCGTGACACTGAAAACCGTCCAATCAGGCTCGTTTCCAGCGTCTGAACTGGAAAGCCTCCATTCAGCAGGTTTGCCTCTTTCAATTAGAGGAGCTGCTGCCGTCAGGGTCGAGCACCGCGAGGATTTCTGCCTTCAAATGGCTCCAGAATGTACACTTTTAATTAAACTAAATTTACTTTCAAAAATCACCAAGAAGCACTTCTTTTTTTTTCTTGCAGAGCAAATGCATTAAAAACAACAACCATTAAAACCCCCCACCTTCACTACTTAAACACCGCAGGCCACATGAAAGGTCTGTCATTATAGCAAAGTAATGTTCCCCCAGAAGGACGAGCCGCTCAGCTGCCCACTGGCACGATTTACTTATCTGAGTTTTCTTCATGTTGATTTTAATGACACGCTGATACATATTAATGTAAACCACTGGAAGTCCCCAAATGAGATTTCCACCAACAAGAAGCTTAAAAAAAAATATTAATGGACTGTAACCATTAGGCTCCCATTTTTGAGTCAGTACTGTTGGAAATAAATCAAAATGAATTATGACACAAAATAATTCAGCTGCACACGGCGACCCGATCAGCACGACTACTTGAACCTTCAAAGTGTTGCTGTAAATGTTTTCAGATGAAAGTTCTTCCTGTTAACAAATGTTTCTCAGATCAGGCTCTTTTTTCCACTGATATCTGATCCCACTGTTAGGATCTCGTCTCCAACTCTGTGGAAAATGCACAGAGTAAAGATATAATTAAGTGGGATTTGAACCATGAGGAACACCAACAAGATGTGAACAACTCAAATTGCCATCCATTATCTGCTGATTTAAAAGGGATCATTAGAGCCCGTACAAGCACACAGACAGTAATTTGAAGGACCACATGGCCCACTATTAAACCGTGTGATTCCTTTCAGTAAGTGGAGGCTGGATACGGATTAGTGAGCCTCGATATGTGTGAAAAAGGCTCGGCTTAATATTTAGGTGGAAAGACAACTAAATGAAATCGGTTAGACTGCCCACATCCTCTTCATCAGTCGGATTAAACAAAAAAAAAAGTGTAAAAAGTAGCTGTTTTACCCCCCCCCCCCCCAAATAACCCTCACTCCACCGTGTCTGTGCTGTTTATTTTAACTGTAAGCCTGAGCTGGCAGCTCGCCCAGGGCTTTTGGGGAGGACTTGTAGGCCGCAAACCGCAGTGCATTTGGAGGCCTTTAAATGCCCCATAAACACTGGTGGGGAAACACACGGAGCTGCAAGCACACACGGTGACGAGACTTCCATCCACTGCCTGCCCCCCCCACCCCCCCCCATTGTCAGCCTACACA
>VOQJ01019530.1:7250-21958 GCA_015052665.1 Apistogramma diplotaenia
GTCCGCGACCGCTAGGTGTCGCCTTTTCCCCTTCCAAAACGTAAATATTGGTCGTAATCCGTGATTGCAGAAACGACCAATGTCTACGTTTTCACTTTGAGGACAGGCTGGTTCTCCCAGTGTGACTGCAGCATCAGGTGTCAGTAACTTACTGGAGGAGGAGATGAGAAGATTACCTGTAAAGGAGCTGTGGTCTCAGAGGAAACCCAGTGGGAAATGCTGATTGATTTACACCATTTATATTTGTTTCATGCATTGATTGGATGACATTGCTGCACACAGGTATGTGGCCATTCCTCATCTCTTTGTTGACTGGTGCCATTTAAGTCATATTACTGCTACAGCATCATTTATTTAGTAATTTTGTTTCATTACACTTATGTCAGGTTAAGACAACATCACAGCACAGAAACTGCTTGATCTGAAAACTACAGAGAAGAGAAGAGAAGAGAATAACGGATAATTTATTATTGATCATTTTATTCTCTACAGTGCATCATAGTGGACAACATTCAATGCTGACTGACAACTGAGATCATTCTGTGACATTTAAAGGGGACCTACTGTGGTTTGCACAGAAGTGGAAACAAATGCAGATCAAAAACACAATAAAAGAACAAAAAGAAAGCTTCATTTAACAAGCTGATAAATAGAGTCCAAAAGACTAAGACAACAAAAGGAAAAATATCAGCTAAGAGACAGGCATGGGAGGTAAGGGTCAGAAACACAAAGAAGGCAAAACAGGCGTTCCAACAAAGACAGGGAGAGACGGGACCAGAGGGCACTGAGGGCGAGGCAGACAGTCACAAGAGAGGCAAGACAGGCACAAGTCATCAAAGTAACAAAGTAACCACAAGACAATTAACTAATATTGAAACTGGAAAACACTACTTTGGGGAGGTAGTGGTGCTGAAGGTAGGTGCTTGCCTTGCAAGTGGAAGGATGCTGGTTCGAGTCCCCATCCTGTCTAGAGAAGCGCCATATAAGACTAATGCACTTTTATTATTATTATTATAAATCCAGGGGAACACGGAAAACCTGTGAAATGGAGAGACTGAAGAGTCATTAAGAAAAGTAAGAAAGAAAGAAAGAAAGAAACAGAACAGCAGGACATATTCTTTTCCTTGATTCCTCTCATATACACTCACCAGACACTTCATTATATATTTGATACAGGGTTGGACCCCCTTCTGCCTGGTGCAGCTTCAACATTCCTCAGAGATTTTAGTCCATATTGATATGACAGCATCACACACCTGCTGCAGATTTGTCAGCTGGACATTCATGATGCAACTCTCATGAGTTGCGCTCTCAGATTGAGATGATGAAGTGACTGTGGAGGTACAGTGAACTCATTTTCATGTTCCAAACAGTTTGAGATGATCTGAACTTTGTGACATGGTGCATCACCTGCTGGAAGCAGCCATCAGGAGAGGGGCACTGGACCAGTGCTCAGGTAGGCTGCTGCATTTGAATGTTCATTTGATACTAGGAGGCCAAAAGTGCACCAAGAAAATACCCCCCACACCATCACCACCAGCCTGAATCATTGATAGAGGCAGGGTGGATCCATGCTTTCTAGTTGTTTACACTAAATTCTGATCCTACCATCTGAATGAAAATTGAGACAAATCAGACCAGGCAGCATTTATCCAAAGTCCTGTTCAGTTTGGTGCGCCTGTGTGAACAGTAGCCTCCTTTTCCTGTTCTTTGATATAGGAGCGTACGGGGGAGTGTCTTCTGCTAGTGTAGCCCGTCTGCTTCAAGGTTCAACCTGCTGTGTGTGATATGCACCCAACTGACATAAAAGTGACATCATATTTCCCCTCTACATACATTAAGAGTTACCAAAGTGTCATGGATACAATATTCAGTTGTCTTAAACTAAATATGTGAATATGGTTGAACTTGAGGCAATAAATGGGCAGCTACAGCAGTAAAGCAAACAAATAGAGACAATATGTATGTGAGAGAAAGACACGTAGAGCCGCTGAGAGCGACGCAGACAGACGGAGAAAAGGGGAATAAATTCCCCAGTGCTCTTGTAGCTCCCTTTCAACTCTGACGTTTGCTCTGTTGATGGAGCAGGCTACTTTTTTTTTGCCTCCATTTTCGGGCTTCTGAAATGTCAAAGCGTTTGCTGTGGCTGGCACACAACTGCAGTGTCTTTACTAGCAGAAACAGGGGGAGTGTCACTGTAATTGTTGTGTGAAGACAACCGTTTTTCTCTCTCTCTCTCTGTCTCTCTTCATCCCTGACTTTGCAGAGAGTTAGGGTTACTGAGGAGAGAATTTTCCTCCTCATTAAAAACTCTGTAAGAAGTGTGGAGTGTGGCAGGTGCACATAAACACAGAGATATGGACTCAGATGAACACACAAACATAAACCAGGAGCTACACTGAAGGTTCAATCAAGCTAACAGAACCTGACAGAGCAATTTTCCTCACAGTCACATACAAGCTTCTCTCTCTCATCGCTGCCTCATCTTCTTCACACCTACGTCCTCACATTCCTTCTACTCCAGCTCTCCCTTCTTGCTCTTTTCCTTCACAATTCCTAATTATTTTGATTTCCCTATTCAGTTTCCTTTGTGTTTTTCTTTGAGCAAACTGGACAAAAAGATCAAACTACTGAAAAGTTTTCAGTTTTCCTTTAACAGAGAGGACCACGGAGAATAAACAAAGAATGTACAGTCATGTCGGTTTGGCTAATACAATACAAAGTAACTCGTTATTTGAGTACTCATATCATATTATTGTAACTAGTAATAGTTCATGCTATTCCTTACAATAATGGACACTCATCCATCCATCCATCCATCCATCCATCCATTCTATTCCTACTGATTATCTAGGTCTGGGTTCAAGTGGCAGCAGTATAATGCCTGCTTTCCACTAGTACCTACTTGGCCTGACTCGACTCTACTTGGTTTCAGTCATTTTACATAACAACTGAGCACCACTTCAATGTGGTTGGGGTCATTACAGCAGGTCCAAAAGTCCTGGGACGTAATTTGTAAGCGACACAAACACAAACGGTCGATCCGTCTTGCTCCCTTTGGATTCTGTTGTCAGCTTCCAAGCACAAAAACATCTGCGCCTTGTGGCTGGACCACAGTGTTGGTTAGTGTGTAACCATTTCCATCACTGCCAGGTTTCAAAAGCAGCTTCAGTTCTTGTGAAGGAGTCGCTCTCATGACTCATCTAGTGACGTACCAAAAAAAGTACCTGATAATGGAAAGCCTTAAAGTTGAGTTGAGTCAGGCTGGGTAGATGGAAAGAAGGCATGAGTAGAGATGCACAGCCCTCTCCCTATCCCAACACCTCTTGTAGCATTTGGGGGAGGGAGAGGCATTCACAATGCAAGCCATCCAAGAGAAAGTATTTCTCTGGTATGTCCTGATTCTGCCCTGCGGTCTCCTCCCAGTTGGACATGCTTGAAACACCTTACCTGGGAGGTATCCAGGAGGCATCAAGGACAGATGCCTGAATCACCTCAACAAGCTCCTTTTGATGTGGAAGAACAGCAACTTTACTCTGAATCCTCAAAGACTCTCTGGGACCCTGTCCCAATGATGCAAAGAATCCTGCGAAAGGCTGCAGAGGGCTGTGGACGAGCAACCGCAAGCAATCCGCAGAAATGTATGCACACTGTGTGCACTGTGCATGACTGCATGATGACTTGCAATGCTTACAGAGCATGTGCAGATTGTGGAAAATTCTGCAGAGAGGTGGCAGGCATGCATGTGCAGTTGCCGTGGATTGTTGTTTTGATAGGACATACTGACGGCGGATGTGGTGCAGCGAAGATGGCATCGGCACCAAAAATGATTACAGATGGTTGCAGAGGGGCTATGAAAAGGGAAATACAAGGAAACCCAAGTGCTTTTTCAGCTGAAGTTCATTTCTACCGCTAGTATACACAATCTAATTTTTAGGTCACTACCCACAGCTTGTCGTAAGGGTAGGACCTGAATTGACCAGTAAATTGAGAGTACTGCAGTAAACCTCTCTTCTCCTTTTACCTCACAGTTGACAAGACCCTGAGATACTTGAACTCCTCCACTTGAGGCAACATCTCATTCCCAACCTGGAGGAGGCGTGACACCCTTTTCTGAGAACTGTGACATCAGATTTGGAAGTTCTAATTCTCACCTCTGAAGCTTCCCACTCAGCTGCAAACTGACCCAGATAATTAAAGACATGATGCAATGAAGTAGAGTACATATATTCAAAGGCTGATGTGCACTAGGATACCTGTCACCTGGACAATATAACCAACATTTACAAGCTATGATATGATACAAGATGTGATTATTAAGTCTTATTTCTACTTTCTATTTTTCTGTTATTGGTGCTATTTGTGTCTATCACTCATGCTAACTTTGCACTTGTGCCAAAGAACCTAATCCAAATGATCCAATCCAAATACTTGAACTCCTCCATTTGAGGCAACATTTCATTCCCAACCTTATGAACACGACCAAAAAGCACAGAATAATGGAGTTATCCTGTAAGGTCATACTTAAATAGATGGCAGTAATAACTGGCGTGTGGGCCAGTGCAACAACATTATGGTTATTGTTAAAGTGCATGTACCATGGAACCACAGTCAGCTGTAATGCTGTGTCGTTCCCCGTGGAAAGGTGTGGATCTTGAACTCCAAACAGAAGACCTGCATGCACGTGTATATACTACAGCTCCACACATCCCATGAAATGGGGACCACCTGTCAGCGAGAGAAAGAAGACAAGGATGTCGGACAAACTACAAACATCATGTAGATACAGCAGACAGTGCACAAACCAAGCATCATAGTTGGTAGCTGTGTGGACAATCCAGACAGTCACAGAACCAATTTTTATATATTGTAAATAGTTACAAGTAAAACCCTAAAAGTAACTAGTCAGCAGACATATTTTTTCTGGTTCACAACAACTTGAGAACAGTTTAAAGATTACAATCAAGATAGTGCAAAAAATCAATCAATTACTTTCTATTTTCAAACACTGTCAGTTTAATAACCAGCTTCGCAGTCCCAATATATATCAAAACAGGAGGGGCATAGGCTAAGCTCGGACAGTAAAAGCACCCCCCATTCATTAGACATTATCTGCAAGTGTCCCCATTCTATTTTGTTGGAGTCACTAATGTTACTAGTAAAGTTACCAGTGCAAACAAGCATGTAATCTTCAGATGTTTTCTGCGGCCAAGCAGGCTGCCTGGCTGCTGAGAGGAATTGATTTTATGTGGAAATGTCACTGCAGAGTGTCACATGAAAGAACTCTGGTCGCATACAAAGTGGAACCGGATGTTCCGCTGACATAGCATATTATTATCACTTACATAGTGTCTGCTAAAGTGCAGCCCCACACCCAGGAGACACAAGAATGGATGTTAACAACTGAGCCACCTCCCCCAAACTGCACAGTATTGACTGTTTGCCGTCAAGTCAACAAAGCAGTCATATCCCTGCAATTTAAGTTGCCCTCACTGGCAGTCTTTGATGTGTTTTTTTTTGGTGGTGGGGGGTGGGGTGTTTTTCTCTCGTTCTGTCTGTGTTGCTGGGTGGGTGGAGGTGGAGAAGTAATGCGATGCAGAGAAGCGACTGGAGCGAGACGGCACTCCGAGAGAAAACCCAGGTTCACACCAGGGTGGCTTACACTGCTGCTTTACTCACACACATGAACACACAAACACCTGCATACACTCACACACACCCATGCATATTCACTGGTGCACATGCAATAGAATGAGCCTACACACACACACACACACACATTTAGAGCAGTTTGCAAGTTGTGCTCCTCAATACCAGCTGCGGTACAGCCCATCTGTGAAAAGGTAAATTGAATTTTACAGGCACAAAGCTGACTCCCCTGCGGTCTTTAGAAAAAAAAAAGCCCCACTTTGTGAGTCTAAAGCTTTTCTAAAGCTTTCGTCTCTTCATTGCTTTTTCCGCCCGTATTCTTTTCTTCTCCTTCCTCTCTCTGTGGGGGAAATGAAGGTGTGAGAAACACTGATCGATATGCTCATTAAAGAGTTGTGTCTTTGGGAGGCCTGCGGAGGGTCTGCGCACAAAGAGCAGAGGCGAATGTGCCACTGGAAAGCCTTGTATGCCACCACAACGCCATCCAGAAACTGAACACCGCTTTTTCATGATCACAAAGAACTAACAGAGAGTAAAAACAAACCCTACTTCTCCCTTGTCCTCATTTTTCTCAACTTTTCCCTCCTCCTCCTCCTCCTCCTCTTCTCCCGCTGCCTCTTTGCTTCTTCTGAGATGTAGTTAAAGCACTTTTATTCTGCCTGGGCAGAGGATTTTCCAATCTGTCCATGTCTCTATTATTAGATACTCCCATACATAGCCGGTGTTTCTGCGTTGAGTTAACACAAACAGCTATGCAGCTAGTCACTCTGCCTACACAATTAACCCCTCCCCACACACACACACGGAGGTACTGAGAAAATGCAGTTTGATATGTTAGATTCTAATTAACTACAGCACAGCCGCCTCCACCGCTCTCCCACATGTGCGTGCACGACTGTGTGCGTGTATATGTCAGGCGCGAGGGATAGACACTGACAGGTGGAATAAAATTGCCAGCGTGCGGTACCCATCTGTGCAGGATCCACCATATGCATTTCAAAAAACTTTGCAGGGTTTTCATGCCAAATGATAGTGAGAGATTGACACAGTTCCACCTGGCAGCACGGTTTACATTTGAGGTGGGAAAGGTGCGCACAGGGGTGGAGAGCTGGTTACAAGGTCTCGCTCAATGTGAAGGGCTGATTGGTGGAAATGTCTCTTGAGAACAGAGTGAAAATAGTGCTTGAATCAAATATTTGTTAGAGGAAAATAGCTCATTCCAAATGGACACATTTCAAAAAAGTTGGTTTTGAAAAAAATAAAATAAAATCACGCACTGCAGAGGAGTCTGAATGAACAGTTTGCTCATTCATGTTTGTGCAAGGAGAAGAACCAGACGGCCAATCCAGCTCTTGTCTGTTAGGTTCAGCGCTGCTGCCAGAAGGAAACCAGTTTAGCTTCGATTAGCATAAACAACAGTCACAGAAAAATCACAACAGCGCGCTCAGCAGTAGCTCCAGAGATGACATATTATATGGCACATGTCAATAACATCAGGTGTTTTTGGAAGTGGGACTACTTTTTGGCTGATATCCCTGCCTGCTGTTTGACAACCTTATTGTGGAAATCATGGCTCTCGTCTGACATTTGCAAAAATCCACTGTGGTTTCCTACGGTTTTTATTTAGTAACCTTGGTTACTTTACTGCATAAAAACCATAGGAAACCAGAGTGAATTTTTCTTAAGGGGAGAAGCTGCACACAGCAAAAATGTATTACTGTTCTGTTTTATTCAAGTGTCAGCAATTTTATCTTAAACAATTACATCTTAAACATTAGTTAAGCTAGCACCTTTGCTGAAGTCGTGGAACTAGTAAGCTTCTTCTTTCAGCTGCTCCTGATTTCGAAGGGGTCACCATAGCAGATGGATCTGCACATTTGATTTGGGAAAGATATTTTTATGCCGGATGCGCTTCCTGGCACTGCCCTGCCCAGTCTCGACCGAGGGATCTTTGATGTTAGCTGAATTTATTGCAAAAACAGTCCAAAATTTTCCATTTTCTTTGATGTTTTTCTAAAATTCTCAAAGTGCTAGAGGAACGAGCAAAAACAGATTTCATAAATCTATCTTTGCTTATTTTCTATTAATTTTTAACTAGAAGAATCATCAAAAATGGATCACTTGTAGCACATTCCTAAATTAATAAACTGCACTAGGTTTACAAAAACCATCAACTGATAACAGTGTACACAGCATTATCAAAACAGGCTAAGGATGTAAAAGTACCAGCACCACTAAGTGGACACATTTTGGCCAGCTCGCGCCCTCAGGCACGTGTGGCTGCTCAGAGGTTTGCTCTGAGATTTTAGGGTGAAATGGTGCATCGTTGGCTATTTGCAGACAGTAAAGTTAAGAAACACCAGAAATGTTGGTGCAGTTGTTCTCGACTGTGTCGGGATTCTCGGTTCATGTCTCTGGTTAGCTTTTTCTGTGCTGCATCACATATGTGACATTTTAAAAAATGTCAATACAACAAGCAAATTCCGATAAAGCAACAACAGTGTGGTTGACATGAGTCCTAAAACCAGACATGGGTTAGTATTTTGCTCTTCCAGTCTTCTTTTTGGTTACTTGCCTGAAATAAGGTCGGTGGTTAAACATCCATCCATTTTATTCCGCTGCATCCTTTTCAGGGTTGTGGTGTAGTTCAGCATCATCCCAGGAGTTCAGCGGTGGTGATGCTGAAGTCACGCGACTGAGTCACATTAGCATTTTATTTCCTACACATTTTGCGAAAAAAATATGTATTTATGAACTTTTATTCTTCAGAATAAAAGTTCTGCAGAATAACTGCACAGCTTCCCTTTAAATTTAGCTTGAAGATACCAGGATAACATATGGGTTGACCTATAAAAAAAATCATCCCCCTACAAAGAGCCACAAGTCTTAAATTGCCTTTCTCCTAGTAATTTTTTAATATGTTTTATTGTGATTTTATTAGTTTAGAGAACTTTGGTAAAGATGTGCATTTTCTATCCTGATGCCACTGGTATCTCTCAGAATTACAAGGTCTTACAGTGCTCTATGCAATTACAGTACCATCATCAAAACACTGAATAAGGAATTCTCTCATAGAAGAAGGTCTTCCGTTTGTCCCGTACAGTTCCAGAGACTTGGAGAATCAATGTCAATACTACCCATTACCTTTGCTTCGTGCGCATGCATCGTCCCTCGGTTCCTCAGTCAGATCTATCACCTTGTTTGGCTCGAGGCTTTAAAAACGGGGAAACACGAGGTAATAGCTGATGTCACAATTCAATTCAGTTTTATTTATATAGCGCCAAATCACGACAGTCGCCTCAAGGCACCTCACAGTGGTCCATCTTTTACATACAGCTCATGGCAGTATGTACCTTGGCAGACACTATAGGTGTCAAGGTTTTGAAGATACTATAACACAGTATTTATGTGCTCTTAGTCACTCTGAGCTCACCAAGCTTAACAGAAAACAGGAACTTTAAAAAAGATTGGCACTGGTGGTTAGAAATCCAGCTGATGGAAATTCGGGGTTTTGCAGAATTGTGCAATATGGTGATAAGGTTGCATTAGCATAAGACATTTTTGTGGCTTAAAGGACAAAGGGTTCAATGCAAACTTTCAGTGGCGGAGACTTGATGACAGATGCAGTTTGGCTGGCATTACAAGAGTTATCAAGTTTTATTACTAAAAATGAAGTGAAGAAATGATTCACAGTGTTGGTTTTTTCGTTCCCCTCTTCAATCACATGCAAATTTATAACTTTCTATTTTCTTGAGAGGAATCTGCAAATGCTGAATGCTCTTCACAATTCACCAAAGTCACCCGTGTGATTCACAAAACAAAAGATGACTAAAACCATACATCAATGTGTTTCTCACTTATGGTAAAACTGCAAATCATTGCTACACCCTTGGGGTGCGAATGTGTTTGCTCGGAGCCGTGTGTGTTGAAGCATTACTATGAGGATGAGGACTGGGAGGAGAGCTCCGTTCGTGCCTCTGGTTCCCATAGTTGGACTGGCCAGCTCTGGTTGCCTGGGTTACTGTATCCCTTGCGGATGGTCATCTTGCTGTTGCTATGCTAATGAGAGAATATCAAAGCCACGAGCAGCAGCGGCTGCCTGTCGAATTCACGCGTACGTGTGGTTTATTTACAGTCTCACACCTCGGAGGTCGCCGAGAGGCCAGAGCCTTTAACTTAAAATGTCATAACAATTAGGAATTTGTGGAATTAAGCAGGCAATATCAAACTTAGCATTTTATTCATTAGACATGGAGCTGCTCCTAATGGGATTCCTCTCTCCATCTCATCTCTACCTCTCATCCCCCACCTCGCCTCTCACCTCCCCAACTGACTCTTCTTTTTACGCACTGCTATTTCATTATTTACATCCCCATCTCTGGCTCTTTTTTGGCACAGTTTATCAGTTTAATCAGCTTGCGTGGGGATAGGAGGGGGAGGAGGTGGGCAGGAGGCAAAGTTGGAAGGGGGGTAATGCATCTTTATTAGGCTCCCAACATCAGCCCAGGAGACGAGTCTGTGCTATCACTGTCAATTAGCAGGGGGAGCCGCTCGGAGGGGGGGAAACGGCAAATGGCAGGCTTCTCTTTATTAATATCTCGAAACAAGCACACAGCATTCAGATGTATAGAAAGAAGCTTCCTCTTTATTAAAACACACTCAGTGCAGCAGTGCAAACCATACAGAAGAATGTCATCAGGCAGTGTAAGGTGCAGTTGCAGAGCTTTAGGTTTCATTTACTCAGAGAATTAAAGAAGAAAAAGAAGGGGCGGGGGTGGGGAAAGTGGAGGGGGGGGTGGGTTGGCTTGACTTTATTCAGCACAGGGACAGATATTACATTATCATTTCATCATGGCTTCCTGGCAATATGGCTTTTTCAATCAGCAGATACAGACATTATTTATTCATAGATGCATTTTTAAAAAGGCACACAAGATACAGCGTAGCCAATCTCCACAGAGTTGACACAATCAAATATACATGAATATAATATTAGTGTGAGATTGCGGTGGGGGGGGGGTGTAACTGAAACTTTATTCAAATGGAGAACAAGGACAGGAAATGGGAGCGGGGATTAGAGTGGAGGACGTTTTTACTACGCCACATTTATTCGTCTACATTTATTTCTTCACTCAGGTTCGATTTTGTCCGAAGCCGCTCCTGCGTGTGCGTCACTTTCTGTTAGCCTGAGCGAGTGTGTGTGTGCGTGTGTGTGTGTGTGTGGTCTGGCAGTATATCCTTGCTTTAAGGCAAGTGTCTCTTTAATGAGGCTTTGCTGCAAAAGGAGCTCCCTAGGACTCTTGACGTGTTCTGCATTTCAAACACACACACTCCTGCCCCACGCAAAGCAGCAGCACACCCTCTTCTCCATCTCTCTCTCTCTCTCACACACACACACATCATACTTCACAGGTTAATGTGTGTGTTGTGCCAAAGCATTGATTGGTGGATTTCCTGAGCAGAGTGAGAGCTTGTCAATGACAAACAACCTTTCTGAAGCCGCATTCTGCCTTTCCGCTGCTCTCTCCTTCTCTCACCCTCTGTTCTTTTTCTCCCTCCTCCATCTCCCGCCGCAATACTCTCTGACCTCATGTTTATGTATCTCACTATGTCGCGCTCTTCATCAGAGCTGCTCTGTCAAAGGTCCCTTCTCCATTTTTCTCTCCTCGTCTCTGCCTCGCTTGTTTCCCTGCTGCAAAGGCACTGAGATATGAATAATATAAGAAAAAGGAGACAGCATTGCACGCCCTCAGACAAACAGGCTGTTGCGTGTGTTGTTAGGTGACAGCGGGCAAGGAAATCTAACGGGGGTGAAAGAATTTGCAAGGTGCTACAAACGAATTCCTGTCAAACAGCATCTAGACTCCCGCGGCAAAGAAACAGTTGATGGACGGATTCTGCAATTGCTTTGGCCGCGTGCTGGACTGAAGGCGCAGGCTTTGTGTCGGTTTAGGCAAAATATATCACCAGATTAGCAATCGAATAGGCTCAAACGAGTGGATTTGCAGGTAAGAGCACAAAGCTGGAGCTTCCTAAGACAGGAATCAGTCAGCTATTCGTTAGTGATTTGGAGCTCTGATGAACACCAGTTTTCCAGGCAGGGCGAGTTTCGCCTGCGTGCGTGCGCGCTCTGCCACGCCTGATTGTTTTTCAAGGAGGATGAAGTGTTCAAGAGCAGATCAGCTCATTAGTGGCCATGCTGAATTGCTCTTAATGAATGCTATCAGCTGCTAATGAAAAGTATTGTTCTTGAGCGCAACTAAATCAAAAGGTGTTTAAAGCGCACGCTCGCTGCTCTCACATGCACTTCATCAATGAGCGTTTGGCGAAGAGGTCCCCGAAGGGGGATTCAACACCATGGTTACAGGGGCTAACACCCCCCACGAGAAATCAAACTCTCATTTGGACCACAGCCACTGCTCAATACCCGCTCCGGTATCGATTAGCGTTGGTGGGAGTGCTTCTGCGTGTGGGGGAGAAAGAGAGTGAGAGAGAATGGGAGGCGGGACGGGATGAAGAGGAAAGTCTGAGGAAAAAGTAGTGAGGGATTGATTTATCTCCCATTGATGATGGTGATTTGGCATCAGATATGTGGGAAGCTTGACCTTATTTACAGCTCTCCTGCCAATTAGAAAAGTTTTCCTGTGCACACTTGAAAACACAGCTCAATAAAACAGAAGTAGAAAACAGCAGATATGTGGAAAAGGCACGTGTAAGAGATCAGATGGCCTAAAGCGGCTGTATAAGTTGTTGGGAGTTATGGAAGAATCAGTTAAATCAGTTAAAGGTGATGGGAAAAAGCAGCCATGCAGCTCCTTTAACCTTCAGCCCACTAAAACTCTGGGCCTCGGGATATTTCTAGCAGCTCAAATAGACATAAATTTGATATTTTGTTGGCAAAGCTACTGCCGAGGCTACGGCTGCTCTTTAAAGAAAATTTCTCATTAGCCTTACTAAATCCTGACACTTGAGACTTTGGAGCTTCGAAGCCTAAATTATACCAGTGAACCAGGTTATATTCCACCAGTTCCTGGTGCAGTGACGCATATGAAATAATCTCACATCTCAAGCGTTAATAGCAAATGTTTCAAGAAACGGAGCCCACTGTCACCCCGCCCACCCCACCCTGCTTCCCCAAGGCAACTGATGTGGTGGAGTATCTAATCTAATTTGTGAGGAAGAGTAAATACACTGAAAACACTCTGCTTGAAGATATTTTTCATTTCTCCAGTTAGTGGTGAAGGCTAAGGAAATTCACAAGGGAACAGAGTCAAAGAGTTCATTTTCATGGCGCTTTGATGCTGTGTTTGTACTTTCAAAACATATCAAATGGACCTTGAGGATTTTACAATCAACAAACTAAAAAAGTTGCCAGAAAACCCGTCTGTTGGTAGAAGGAGTTTGGTTTGTTGTTTAAAGGCAAATCGCAATGCAAAAGGATGATTCTGGGGTTCGAGCAGCAGCAGGGCCGTAGCCAGAAATACTAATGCCACGAGTCGAAGCTCTGCCACCACACGAACCCCATATTTTTCTATTTCTTGTAATTACTTATTACATGGAGCGACTTCCAGTGTCTAAATCCAGCTGTATTTACTGAGGCTCCTGAGCAACTTCAACAAACTGCAACTCGATAGAAACAACAGCTCAGTCACCCAAATTCACTGATATCATCTGTAAATAACATTCACAGATATTAACACCTCTGTCCCGTAAAAACCACATTTCAGCAAAAACTACACCTTTCAATTCATCTCATGTGAAAACTCCCAAATGCAGCACAATGTGTCAAAATTTTTGAAAAAAAATTTAACAAAATTGAAAAAAAAAACCCCAACCCATAAACTACAGCAAGGGAGAGGTTTATCCTGAGGATGATGGATCTCTCCAGCACCTCCACTGCTCCGGCCCACGACATTTACTGACAGCACCTTAACAGCACTTTTCCCCCGGTAAAGTCCTAAATTTGTGTTATGTCGGGCTGCCGTTTGGATCTGGCAGCATGCTAAATTGCCAGGTGCAGCCTTAGCAGTGATTTACAAATAAATTTTACTCAGCTTAATTTCATAACTCCTCAGGCATCGACCTCAACTCTCGAGGGTGTCAAAATTGCTCCTCCATCACCGGGAGCGCATTTGTGGTTGGCAGGCAAACACAAATCGAGATGGGATTGGCGGGGTGGGGGCTGGTAATGACCAAGGCGCAGATCTGATGTTGGCACAGCAGGCTGCAATCTAATCAGCGCTGCACCTTATTTTCATCTAGACGTGGGGAGAGACTTAGATATTTAACGGCGACAGTTTTATCTTTCAATCACACGCTCAGGTCTGCACCGTGGACACCTTGTTAAGAGGGTAGATGTGCCCAATCAACAAGCGTAGGTGGGCTGTCAGTGTGAGTTTGTGCATGTGTGTGATTGAGTGTGTATGGGTGCTTTTAGCTGGTTAGCACTCTCCAATCAGAGGCATTTGTGTGCCTCACTGTGGCTCATATTGTGTTTGATGTCTGAAGACTGGCACAAATTGGCAATCAGGTGAGGTTGGCATGGACGAGGGCCTCTCCTCACCAGGATCCTGACTCCAATTGATCCCTTCTCTGTTCTCCCATCTTCTCATCCCTCTCTTCCTCTCTTACGGAAGCCATTTTAACTTGACCCTGACAGGTGCTCCTGACAAAACCCATTACAGTCTCAATTACGCTATATATCTCTCTCCTTCTCCGCCACTGCTTGTTTTTATCCTGTCTCTCGGCATTTTTCCCGCTCCGTTCCTCCGATACTCCGGGGCCAGTGGGAGCTCTAAGCGGCCGGCGTTAGCACGTCCCTCCTGACTATCACCAGTCTATCATTACTCCGCATCTCATTTCTCCTAATTAGCCTTGGAGGGACCATCACTTTTCTCTTCATTAGGAACAGCACAACAGATGTGAGTGAAAGAAGAAGAAGCAACAGAGGGAAAATAGTGTGATGAATGGTAGGAGGCATGGGGGGGGGGGGGGGGGGGGGCGTTACAGAACGCCGGCATCACGGCAAGGGGGGGGGGGCCGGTTATAGGAAAAAAAAA
>VOQJ01019533.1:0-30783 GCA_015052665.1 Apistogramma diplotaenia
ATATATATATATATATGTGTGTGTGTACTAGCACAGATGAGCACAGAAACAGAAGTTAGAGAGAGAGAGAGATTTATGGGATGGATCTGAGCTGCACTTTCACTTCTGCTTTCGTCAGGCCCTGCCTCTGGCAGCAGAAAGTCACTGAATGAGCACGAGGGTTTTTACACTCAGTCGGTATGGTTGAATGATGCGGGAGAAGAGCATTTAACTAAGGGTAAGTAATTCCCTGAGCCTTGAAAAATCCGCTTGGTTCTCTAATTAGTTAATTAGTGTTTATAGGAGTGTGTGGCACTGAGCTTGCCCCACTTTGTACTGCTTTTGAACTTTAATGTAGTCTCAGTCAGTTTTAGAGCGGACACTACAGTAAGGCACCCATACAGCGCAAGCTACTAAAGACTCCAACACGTTACAGTGTTCACAAAAATAAACCTGACAGGCAAGGTTCTCACGGCATGGCTGTTGTGTTTTTTCCATCGTGGAGAGGTTTTTACTATTTTGTCGACTCTCTGGACTTTCTGTTGCGTGCTTATGCTGCTGAACAACAAAGAATGTGATTTCCCGTGTGGCGCAGAGGTGTGAGT
The DNA here is from genome assembly GCA_015052665.1 of Apistogramma diplotaenia. Lineage (NCBI taxonomy): Eukaryota > Metazoa > Chordata > Actinopteri > Cichliformes > Cichlidae > Apistogramma > Apistogramma diplotaenia. Next base: position 585 of record VOQJ01019533.1, read on the forward strand.
TTAAATACCAGTGCTTTAGATTTTACATTTTTAACTGGAAGTTAGAAGAGGCATTTTAGTTCCTCCAAATATAATCCTGAACTTCATTGATCAGCGGAAGTGGTAAAGAAGTGATCTTTGTATAAGCTACTGGCAGTAAATTAAGCAAGCAGACCACATGACAAGAAACCCCTTTTGAGAGGAGAAGTAAGCATTGTTGAAGGGGAAATTCCTTAATACCCCCTGATGTGAAAGTCTACTACTTCTGCTCTCACGGGGTCAATTTTGGCATGGTATGAATTTCAAGTTAAAGAAGACCCAGAATTATTGTATAGGGGCAAGTATATAGCATAATGATATTCATAACCCTAACCCTTTGTTTTGGAGAGAAGCCTCAGGCGCTTTCCCCACCTGTGTTCAGCTTTGCTGCTGCTGCTGCAGGTGATCATTTTATGGCACAACACCAGCTGACTGCTCAAGAGGACTTGTTGCTGTGCAGCCGAACAGCTTCACGTTCAGGCTACTGAACTCGGACTCCTCAGTTCTCTGGAAATCTTTAATTGTTTTTTAAATCTTCTGACCTCCTGGTGTTGGCGGAGTCTTTTCTGCCATCCATCAATAAAGTGGGCAAGTGATTTAATCTTCATATTGATGATGCATCCTGGAACATGACTGCTGACCTTATCACTATCACTTTAAACTTTAGGCAGCATGTTTCTGGCCCCATGCATATAAAGGGCCACACATTGGATGTGCATTTTACTTACGTTTGATGCCTGGTCCTCTTTTCAATTCAATTCAGTTCAATTCAATTCAATTCCCGGACTCCCTGAAATGGTATTCCGTGATGGATGTGGCGCCTCCTGCAGCTGGCACAAAGCAAAAATAGTTCAGGAATGATTAGAAGAGCACAATAACGAGTTTGAGGTGTTGACTTGGCCTTCGAATTCCCCAGATCTCAATCCAATCAAGCATGTGCTGGAAAAACAAGTCAAATTCTCACCTCGCAACTTACAGAACCTAAAGAATGTGTTGCTAACATGGTACCAGCAGATGAGGGAACAACACAAATTTAGGCAGGTGGTCATAATGTTTTGCTTGATTAACAAATGTGTGTGTGTGTTTAAGGAATCATGAGTAAATGATTGCTCACTAAAAGATTAGATTTAAAATCAATCCATGTGAAACAGGGGTGGACCTCCTCTTCAGGTGTTCAAACCTCCACGTTAATTACTGAGGACATTTAATTGTTGAATCTGGACTGTAATCATGAATTGATGCTGCTGATTGCTGTTAGCTGCTTGACAAAGCAGTCAGTCATTAGAGAGTAAAAACAGTAACAAGAGAAAGTCTCCTGGGAATCTCCTTCGTGTTGTGTTAACCATAAGGATGTAACTGTAACCCTCTTCTTCTTCTAGTGAACTATGGCACTGCGCAGCTCTTCCCCTCACATGGAGATCGGAGACTCTGACCTGGAAAGCTGGGAAGTGAAAGGCTCTGGTGGTTTTGGACAAGTCTACAAAGCCAGACATCAAAAGTGGTGCTGTGATGTGGCTGTTAAACTGCTCCATTGCGATGATGGGTAAATGGTCACACAGAGTGTTATTAGACAATAAAGAAGGTTGACGTTTACTAACGGGACAATCCAACACACACAGGAACGGTTCATCTTTGCTGCGTGAAGTCAAAATGATGAGTGAAGGACGCAGCCCGTATGTCATTCAGGTCCTTGGGCTCTTCAGGGGTCAAATGCCCTCTTCTGGACCGACAGTAAAGCTTGGCCTGGTCATGGAATTCATGGAGAGAGGATCACTGTCTTCTCTGCAGGTAAACAACATACCTGGTCCATGTAGAGGAAAGCCCAAAGGCTTGACCTAACATAGTGCCCAAACCACCCAGAACTACCTGTCCTAGGAATGTCATGCTTTAAGTTAAAAGGCATATTTGGATAAGCGTAGAAAGAAAACTGCTGTTTTGAAGGTAGAAGTAAAACTGGGAACTAAATCAATGTTGGCTAGTGGTTAGAAATGGTAAATACATCTTGTTTTGACATTTTCTTCAGGCTAAATTTAACATATCGCAGTATTGGTTATTTAAAAACTTAGAGACCTGGAGACTTGGTAGCTAACCCTAGCTAATTATGAATACAGTAACTTTAAGCCTTAAAAGTTGAGCATTTTAATAGAGAAGTCTATTGGGACTCACCTTTACGGAAACTTACACATATCTGTGACTCAGTTTAGGGTCAGTAGCAGGGTCTTCATTAGGCATAAATCAATTAGCTAAGCATTACCTGATGCTAAGATGCTAAATTAGCATGTAAGCTTAAAAATGTTTAATGTGCCATCTAACCACTTAGATGGACGGACTGCTGTATTAGCATGGCTCTAGGCAAAAACAGGCCGTTCTCTTTCTTCAAAAAAATTAAATAGAGGAAAGGTAAAGCAGATGTCCTTGTATAACAACAAAGCTGTTGCATTGCAAAAAGCCAGATGGAAATAAATGGGTTCAAATTAATAAATGAAGTACAAGTAGAAGATTATACTGAGCTAAATGGTAAGAAAAGCCATTGTCATTTTCACTATTTTTAAAATTTGTACTGAACATTATAGTAATATTTGTGCTAAAACGATCTGTCCTTACTCTAACAGAGAAGTCTGCAAGGGCCGCCGCCCTGGCCGCTGGTCTTCAGACTGACCCATCAGGTGGCCCTGGGTATAAACTTCCTCCACAATCTTTCTCCTGCCCTGCTGCACCTGGACCTGAAGCCGAGCAACGTGCTGCTGGACTCCTCTCTGAATGTCAAGGTGATTTCCAAGGATTTAAAATGGCGCGTGGCTGATTGAGAGGCAATTATTGTTTAAAAATTGTTGGAGCGGAAATCCAGACAGCTGCTTTTTCCTCTCCTCGTTAAACTCAAACCTTCAAATCACTGGCCTCAAACACAGAGGCCCTGTATGGGCACGTCTTCCAAATGCTTTTCATTTGACTTACAGCTGCAGTCTTTGTTCCAAACCACAGTGACATCGCACTATATAACACAAAAATACACAACTGAAAAACACTTTAATGTGCCAAACTGCTGTAGTTCTCTCTCAAAAGAGGGCCAGACCTCATCCAGCTGTATTTACTGAGCCTGAATTAGAGACGTTATAAGAAACCCGACATTGAAAGTTTACAAAGTTTACAAAAAGATAATCCCGAATTGGCACCAGCCTCCCCCATGATCCCAAATTTGATGAGTGGAAGAAAATGCATGGCTGGATGTGGTTAGTATTAATGTGTTTGTTAAAGTATTAAATCCACCATCTCACTACTTTATTATGATGTAGTAATGAAGTTTTGAAAAGGTTTTGAATGAATAAAAATGATTTTAAATAAGTTGGTTATTATACAAAACTAAGCTTACATGTCATTCAGATGTCGGGCTCAATGAGACTGTTATTCTTTCCTTCATTATTACTATTGTTTTCTAATTAATAATAAAATCTTCTGAAAGATATCTAAAAATATTTATCAAAAATATTTCCTTGCACTACCATTTGCTCTGTGATGTGTGTATTTCAGCATTAAATTAAAGCAATTTTCAGGAAGCTGGAGCTGAAGTAAAACATTTTATCTGTTCATCAACTAATAAAATTTGCTTCCTCTATATGAGATTTCACAGCTTTCATCAGCCTTTTTGTGGAAGTTTTTTTAAATGTTTTTTCACAGAACTCTTGTGAACCTCCAATCGTGAATGTGGATTTAAATGATTATTTATGACTCTTTTCACCCTTTGATGGGCTTTAAACACAAACCTCAACATCAAAGACGGGAAAAGCAAGACAACACTTTCATAAACACTGTTTCCTTTATTTAAGTCAGTAATTAACGCTGTGCTGATTTTCTTCCTCTTCTGCCCCACTTCCCTTTAGCTTACAGATTTCGGCCTTGCCAGGTTTTCCCAAAGTGTGACGAGAAACTCCAAGAAGTACGGTGAAGAAGAAGAAGGGGGAACTATCAGCTACATGCCCCCAGAGGCATTCAGCATCTCATACAAACCCACGCGGGCGTCTGATATCTACAGGTAGAGAGCAGAGCGTCTGTTTATCATTTATTTAATAATTACTACCAATGACTAACTTTACAGCCTTCCAGGTTCAGAGTAATTTTTGGAATAAAAGTGTATTTTGCGTGTGTAGCCACTAAACAGGGAAGTTTGAAATTACCCACAATTATGCATAGTTACATATTTATACAAGTGCATCTATTTATATACAAAGTGAGGATTTTCTTGTTTTTAAGTGGCCTGCAGAACTCTTGACTTTGGGAACTAGTGTGCTAGAGGAACCATTTACTTTAATGGCCATCATGTGACTTCCTCATCTGACCAAACTGCAGCCAGTTGCTTAAAACCTCGTCCTGGGCTCGATGTAATCGGGTTTAGTTGTTTTTATTGATGTCACTGAGCAGAGAGAAACAAACCGACAGCCAGGCTTTACAATAGCAGCACATATACCGAGTTATAATGGTTGTTTATAACTCTCTGCGTCTCTCTTTCAGCTATGGCATACTGCTGTGGTCCATAATCACAGGAAAAGAGCCATATCCATGTAGGTATCTGTAACCTGACCTTCACGCCATCTGTCTGCTCCTCTCTTTGCTCAACAATCGCTTATAGCCACTCGTATTTGATCTTCAGCATCACATGATTTAATGCATATTGACTGATCCTCCTGTTATTGTTCCTGACTCTGACCTGCAGTCTATGGTTAATTAAATTGCTACAGGTTGCTAGGTTGAGGTCGTGTTGATTTCCTCCACTATATGTTTATTCACTAACGACCTAGCCAATTAGTGTGCGTTGTCATCAACTGCACAGTTGAGGACAATGTTTTGTCTGTTTTAGAGAAAATGCTGAAGACTAAAAACATTCCCAACATTCCTGTCTGAAGAGTTTGTTTTAAGAATTTTTTTTTTATTACATGGTTATCATATTAAGATTTGCTCCCTCGTTTGAAGTCACATTTCTAGCCCCCCAATAAGCCCAGCATCAGAAGAGTTGTTTTGGCTTTTTAGGTGTGTGGTGTGTTACGCTCTCACGCTGCTGGAACACTGATCTGAATAATAAAGTCATATTCCAACAAACCAAGAATAATTACATTGTTTTACACTTAATCCTTTGCTAATGTGCAACTATTCGTTAGAGGAACCTTAATTACTCAACCTTAATCTATGGAGAAACGTTATACTTGCAGGCCCTTAAGATGTTGGCTTCCCTCTCATGTGCACATCTCTCTGCTGCAGATGCACTTTCCGACATAGTTCGTCTCCGCATCCCAGAGGGAGACCGTCCATCACTGGATGAGATCCGCCGTCTGGCTGCAGGAATTGCCGGACTAGCACGACTAATGGAGCTGATGCAGAGATGCTGGGAGGCAAGACCTGCTCAACGACCCAGCGCACACGGTAAGAAAACTGGGAGGTTCGGTTGCCTCCGATCCTGAGCTGGGACACTACTCGCCCTTTGGCTTTGGAACGACGTGCCTGAGGAGATAAGGCTTGCAGAGGCAGTGACGTGTCCTTCCTTTTACGTGATGTTTGGCCTGCTTATCATCTCTATCATTTTGAATGTCTTGTGTTTTTTGCTATTATTGTTGCCCAATTGTGTTAATGGAGCTTTTAGATGACGTTTCAAAACTTTGTAAACATCTCAGACAAAATCAGTGTGATGGCTCAAATGTAGCTAAAAAAAAAGGCGACTATCTAAACCACAGCAGTTTTCCTGACCCTGACATTTGATCTTCACTCCCTCCGCAGCATGCACAGTTGTGACGGAAGAACTGTATAAGATGCACAAACATGTAATCATTGACGCTGTTCATGGGGTGCTCAAGAAACTGGTGAGGAGCAAATCTCTTGTTCACATAAACCAAATTAATCTTAAGACACTGTGAAATTTCGGCACGATGCAGCAAAAGCAATTTTTCTTCTTTATTTACGTCACGGCCTGATTTGTTGTTTCTCTTCCTCTTTCCAGGACCAGCCCGAATCAGAGGAAATAACAGGGCACTTTGAGAGGTTTTCTATTACTCAGCCTTCAGGTCTGTTTTACTACATCACCATAGGATATTTTATGATTCTGTATGATCTGTTTCACACCAATGATTATTTAAATCATACTCATGGTCTCAATTCAATGTTAACATCACAAGTTTCTGTGTTAAACAGAAGAAAAGAAACCCTGATATGTAAACTCATGAAAACCACTGCAGCTTTTAATTGCCTCTAATTGCTGCTTTCTTTTGTCTTATGTTTTTAATTTTTCACAGGGAGCGCCAGAGTGGAACGTGCCTACGTTTGTGAGGACGTGCAGACAGGACGCCCGCCCATTCAGGTATGATTAAAGAGCAATTTTTAGTTGACTTCAATAATCAAAATAACATTTTAAAGCCACCATCGGTGTCATACGTCGGCCTTTGACCAAAAACAACATTCAGCAAATCAGAGTTTTTCTTGCCACAAATTGGTCAATGCTACTATGTTTCAACACTGCACTTCTTCAATCCTGGGGAAATATTGCATGCATCAGTTCCTACTGCACAGGGGGACTTTTCACAGAAGCGCACTGAACACAAGACAGATGGTTGAATGGAGGCGTTCAACCTGGAAATAAAAACTCTGAGCACAGAAAGAAAGCTAAGTAAAGGTGGCACCGGTCATCCCTCATTGAGGGCAGCTGCACTCGTATCTCATGACAGACTGATTGTGGTCAGGGTCTCACATTTCAATGCACAGGCTACATTTATACTAGAATAACATAGATTTGCACTTTAAGTGTATTTTGATGTGATTTGTCTTGAAGGACATCTGCTTTAATATCTAGAACTGCTGGTCTAGAGCTTTTACAGAAAGCTCACATGTTTTCCATTGTTGGGCATAAAAAAAATCCCAAATAGTCTTTCAACATGTTGTGATTCAAGTTGTCTAAATGGAAACTAGACAAATGCATCTACTCAGTTCTTGAATTTCACAAGCATAAAAGTCCATATGGGAAGTAAGACAGAGTGGAGCAACAGCACTTTGAATGAGAAATGAGGATTTGAGGATTTCTGTCTACAGCAACTTTAACTAAAGATTTGTTCTTTGATTTTTTTCTTTCTCCACAGACAATCAAACACTGCAGTACTTTAGTTACTGCAGGAACTTATTTATTCACAGTTTGGTCTTAATTATTTAAAGAAATCAGATGATTTTTAAGCTGTGATGGGATGACCAACATGAGAGCCTTTATTTATTATTACAATGTTATAACTATCAACGTTACTATTTTTTGAGCGTTAATGTAAGAGAAGCCACGCTGTGCTAAAGCTGCAGTCACCCACTGCACCAGTTTACACAGCTTCATCACACTGGACTGCAAACAACCATCTAAATAAGTAAGAGTAATTGCCACTGAATCCCATTAAAACTATGCAAAAACTGTAAGAAAATGAGGCAGATGAGGACAATTAGGTTTTTAATCTCCACTTTTAACCTGCAGGTTTAAATCCTGTCACACACAACCAACAGAGCAATTCTTCTGCTTTCTTTTGTTGCAGGAAGTGGCCGGCGGTTGGGCTGCATATCAAAGAGACAGTGCAAGCAGTAAAGGTAAGAAGGAAGCTGCTGCTGAAGCTGAATGGAAACGGCTGATCGAGGGGGGGGAGTCCCTTTTGTTTTAGGTCACGATCCAGACCAAGTATCTATTGTGGTGCGGTGTTTAAAAGTAAATGGTGTTGCCTTGCAGATTCATCTCGAGCTGTCAATTTGTCGGACGTGGACCATTCTCGCTCGGTGGGCTATAAAATGAAACCATCCTCTGTTCAGCCCATTCAGGCGCAGCCCCCGTCGACGCCGGCTTCTTTGAAGTTGCCGCAAAATAAGACACCAAAAAGCGCTCACTCATCTTTAAAGGAATGTTTTTCCCCTCAGTATCAGGTACCTTTTTTCTTTTTTTCCTGTCACTGAGTTTGATTTTTCTCACAAATGAGCAGGTCTGATGTTTTTATAGTAAAAGGTCCCAATTATACCCCAAACAGGCCAAATAATAATTAACTGAATAACCTATGTTAATTCAACACCTACCAGGTCCACCCTCTTTAAACATTTGTGAAAGAAAGAATTGCCCTAAAGCAGGCATGTCAAACTCGAGGTCCGCTTCCGGCCACGCCCCCTATTTCCGGCTGAGAATTGGCGTTTAAAATATGGTACAAATAGGCCCTTTAAGTTACTTTTTTGACATTCCACTTTCTCCTCCAATTAACAGGGTTGAACGTAATGTCAAAAAAGTAACTTAAAGGGCCTATTTGTACCATATTTTAAACGCCAATTCTCAGCCGGAAATAGGGGGCGTGGCCGGAAGCGGCCCGCGACCCGCGAGTTTTGCATGCCTGCCCTAAAGTGTGCAGTGGGGAGAGTGAGCTTGTGACCATAGGCCCACAGGGTAGAGACATACAGTAGATTGACTTGGTAAATCGACAGCTTTGCTTCTATGATCAGCTCTCTTGTTACCATGACGGGCTGATGCAGGGCCCATATCACCAATCCATCTGTCAGTTTCACGCTCCCTTCTTCCGTGATTCTTGAACAAGATCATGAAATAGTTAAAATCCTCCACCTGGGGCAGCAACTCGTCCCTGAGCCGGAGTAGGCACCCCACCCTTTTAACGACTGAGGACCATAGCCTCAGACTTACAGGTGCTGATACCCGCCTCTTTGCATTGTTTCTCTTGAATCCAAGGTTCGACTGACAGACAGACCCCCCTTTCCAGGATGCTGGTATAGACCTTACTGGGGAAGCTGAGGAGTGTGACCCTCTGATAGTTGGAGTACACCCTCTGGTCTCCGTTCTTAAAGATGGAGACAGTTATCCCTGTCTGCCAATCCAGTGACACCTCCTCAGATCTCCATGCAGTATTGCAGAGGTGTGTCAATCAAGGCAGCCCTACAACATCCAGAGCCTTCAGAAACTCAGGGTGAATCTCATCCACCCCAGGGGCCCTGTGTAACTACCTCAGTGACCTCACCCCCAGTGATGGGCGAATCGTCCCCCCTCGTCTCCAGACTCTGCTTCCACTACAGAAAGCATGTCAGTGGGATTAAGGAGGTCCTCAAATTATTTGTTCCACCACCGGACCATAGCCTCAGTTTTAATTAATTAAATTAATTAGTTAATTTTTTTTTTCAATATGGCATTTTATTTTTTCCTAGTATTGTAGGTTGGCAAGTAAACAAAACATATGCTCAATTCCAGCTTCATTAGCTTGGTATGATTCAGTGCCTTTAGACAGTGCCTCAGGGTATCCTGTCTAAACCAAACTTTTTGGCTCCGACAAAGCAAGCTTTTTTCCTGATTGGTTGCCCCTGAGAAACAGAAGGTTTGAACAGCAGGTGGGAGGAGCATCTGCACAACATGCACTTTGTGCCTGAATTCAACACATTAGGGATGTCCACTCTCTTTGACATCATACACGTGCAACAATAAAAAACAAAGCAAAACAAAAAAAGAAAGAAAAGATGTCAGAAACCAAGAAAACTGAACAACATGTTTGTTAGATTTTTTTTAAAAAGAGGAATGAATATTAAGTAGTTGAAGAATAATTGAACCATTTTTTTCTAATCTGACAGCAGCTTAAACTAACTTAGCCACTGCTGGTGAAGGGAAGGAGTACATGGGCCTGAAAGCTTTCCAAAATGAAATTAGCCTCAGGATTAGACACTGTAGCCACCTGCTGAGAGACAAAAAGATTACCTTTCTCCTGTTATTTCATTTCTGCAGGGAAGAAAAGTGCATTGTGACTTTCTGCTCCACTCACAGCTCCGTGGTGTTGCATTTGCTTTTGAACCAGCTTAAACAAACGTTCTTCTTCTCTCACCTCTCTGCAGCGTCAGTCCTCCACCCCCGACAATTTCTTCTGCCATTCTCTTGCACGTAGCATCAACATACACTTATGCAACGTAACTGGATTGCAATTAGGCGACAACAACACCATGAGTATCCACGGTCTCGTAGAGCGGAAGAGGCACCCAACAGCACCATCTACCGTTAACGTCCCCCCACCACACACCAAGACTGGAGGATCTGGCTGAGTGGATTGTCTAATTTTCTGTTTTATTTCTCTTTTTTTTCTGGGGGGTTGGTGTCTGGAAGGTCATATTTAAGATTTTTTTTTCTGTGTTTTTTTATTTTTATAAGTAGAGTCAGAGTTTCACTGATTTTTAAATCTGGACAGGTTTCAGAAATGATTTTTCATGCTGGCATTTAAATTTAAAATTTCATTATTTGCATTATTTATTCTGCTTGTTTTTGTTTATTTTGAAACCAGTGAGCAAAACCTCACACCTCCTTTTTGCAGTGTCAGCAGTAGAATTATGAGCCAAGTGTGGTCAGATGGTTTGTTTTTTCCCCAACTGTGGTCAACAAATATCCACAGCCGCGGTGCCAGCACATCATCACAAGCCAGAAATCTATATGTGATTCAAAACCAAATGTAGCTCTTTGGATGTGCATTAATGAAATGCACAAAAGGAGGGGTCAGATATTTCAATACTTGTCAATACAGTACTGCAAACTCCACCTCTGTGTTGACTAGGTTAATACAAAATACACAAAATACAAAAAAACATTTTTGTTTGTTTATTTTTTTTGTTATTGGATTCATTTTGTGTTTTTGTTTACACATGCCATTATGTTGGTGCATTGTTCAGAAACAGGAATTGGATTAAAGTGGACTTATTAAGCACTCGCCCACCTCCATATTTTTATTATTAGACTCCCCTAGAGCAGCTTTGCATGATCCACAATTCAAAATAATCCTTATTATCATACATTGGGCCTTAGTGCACTGTAGCACCTCTCACTTTAGTCCAGTTTTCTTGTGATTGGCTGTGTGTTTATGACCATATTAGTAATATCCTCTCTCTGTGACATCACAGTGAGCCTGAAGTAGAAAAAAAAGCTGGCACTGTATATCTGTACTGTAAAATCTGTTTGTGTATATAGGTCCCTTTTGAAAAAGGGTATTTTATATATTTTTAAGAATCGTTCATATTCCAGCTTATGATGTGTTTCTTCTTTAAGAAGTTGGCGTGCTGATTTTCACTATGCAGAAGCAAGATGTAGCTTCAGTGAAGTACTGGAAGAACCTCATGTGAAATATTAATTTGATGTTGTTCGGTTGTATGAATATAATGCTCGCATGTGAGGACCAGCCTGGTGTTTCTCTGAACTGTAACATGTTATTATCTCACAATGAGCGAACTCAAAAATTTTTGACTTACTCAGAAGATTGAGTCAGTAAATCATAATTTTGAGGTTCCCGATGTGATATTTTGAGATAACTCAAATTTTAAGCTCGTGTTTGTCTGCCTGTTTTTTTTTTTTCTTTCAGTGGTGGAAGCAAGCTTCCAGAGTAACCAGCGTATTTGTTAAAGACTTTTTTTGTTGTATTTCTAAGAAAAAAATCTGATATGTTAATAAATTTTAAATGTGTGCTCACGTGTTCCTATGTGGTTTTTTTTTAATGTTTTTCATCTGATCATGTCTCATTTCAGAAGCAACATAAACGAGTTTCTTGACCTGACAGCAGGTTTAAAAGCACATTTTCACATCAGAGCTGCAACAATTGACTGCTCACCAAAAAAATCCACTGAATAATAATAATATAGTCTAGGGACCAGAAGTGGCCTTCTAAAGGGTCCAGTACAGCCAGGTAGATGGCTTTGCAAAATGTGAAAATTACAAAAGTGGGCTGTGCTTTCATCTGATCTGCTAACCTCTTAGCCAGAGGTCTGAATCAGTTTGGCAAAAACCTCACCCACAGCTTGTGTTAACTTTGACAATGATAATGGAATAAAATCCAGGTAATCAGCTGCTGGTCTTTTCTCTGTAATTTTACATTTTCTTATTTCCTTGATTGTGTTTAACGCCCGAGGGGCCACGCTGAGGTTTCTTTCAGTAGTATTTATTTATAATGGGGAAAACTGAAAATTGCATTGATTTTTCTTAAGTTACATCAGGATGTACCTCATCAGAACAGTTTATTGAACATTTTAAATATTTTAAGAATTTACTAAAGCTTCTGGAGGTGTTTCTTTAATGTTATTATACATTTATTTAACAGTGCTTAATACATTTATTAGACTACCTGCAATAAAAATATATTTTAGAAACCTGTCAAAAACTGGTTTAAAATTATATTGTTATTTATGATATTTAATGTTTTTACAGCCAAATTTGAGGAAGCAACCTGAATTCCTCTGAGAAGTCAGAAATTAAGTCAGAATAGCATTGAACTGTCCATCCATTTTCTTCCACTTATCCTTTTCAGAGTTGTGGGGGGCGGCTTGGATCCTATCCCAGCTATCACACGGGGAGAGGCAGGGTACATCCTGCACAGGTCGCCAGCCTGTCACAGTCACAGGGTTAACACAGAGAGGCAGACAACCCTTCACACTTATGGGCAATTTAGAGTGACAAATGAACCTAACCCCAGTAAGAGCATGTCTTTGGACTGTGGGAAACCCGGAGAAAGCCCACAGGGAGAAAATGCAAACTAAACATAGAAAGGTCCCAGCCAAGGTGGATTTGAACCCAGGGTCTTCTATCTGTGGAGCAACACTGCTAACCACCACACCACCGCACTGTCCCCCCACCAAAATATATTTTAGCATGAAAAATATATTTTCAGTAAATAGACTAATTAATTGATAGATTAACCATTACAGAAGCATAAATTGAATCTAGGGCAGCTGGGGCAGAATTGAGTGGTGATCAGAGGTGGGAAGTAACGAAGTACAAATACTTCGTTACTGTACTTAAGTAGATTTTTCAGGTATCTGTACTTTACTTGAGTATTTATTTTTCGGACTACTTTTTACTTTTGCTCCCTACATTTTTACACAAATATCAGTACTTTCTACTTCTTACATTTTCAAAACAGACTCGTTACTTTAGTTTTAACACAGCTGAGAAAAGTTAGCATTTCCGGTTAGCGTTGTTTATAGCGAACGTCGATTAGACAGGGTGAGAGGTGGGGAACTATGGAAAGCCATATATCACCACTTTTCTAACGCGTTTAATAAAGAAATTTAAAATTAAAAAACGCCGTAAAAGTTGGCGAAAATCTATGGAAAGGGAACAGACACGCCACACATGTAAAGTCACGCTTTGAGTGATAGGAAATGTAAAGCAGGAAAAGTGTGCAGTGCGTCTGCTAGCTTAAAGAACAGCTGCTGTGTTTCCAGGGAGAGAAAAGAAAGAGCACAGATGGAGTAACATGTAAGAAGGAGTACAAATATCTACTTTTACTTTCATACTTTGAGTAGATTTTAGAGCCGGAACTTTAATACTTTTACTTGAGTAAAGAAGTTGAACCAGTTTTTCAACTTTTACTAAAGTAGTTTATAACACAAGTACTTGTACTTCTACTTAAGTACATGATGTCAGTACTTTTGCCACCTCTGGTGGTGATCTAATAAACCTCTTAAACACTGAGGCTCTGTGTGACTCGTGCTAAAATGAGTTTGGCATTTCTGGTTCAAACAAATTCAAAATTGAGATGCATGAGGCCAGTTCCCTTTAAGGCAGTCAAAGAGATTACTGCAGGTATTCACAGTGTTGCATTGCAGTTTTTATGGGAAAGTGAGATGTGCAAGAAAATATTACTGATGCTCAGCAGTGAGGGGACGAGTCACTCCCCTCCCCTCTCTGCAGGTGGCACTCCTGCTTCTCTACCCTGTCCTCCTCTGTACTGTTTGTTTCCTCTGTGTTGTTGATGTGCTTTTCAGTCACGTGCTCTGTTGTTGTTAACTTTGAAGGTGTTACAGTACATGCAGTTTACCTCGCTCTTGGTTCCAAATTCTCTGCTACATGTCGTTTTTGTACTCCAGACACGACTCTCTAAAGCGCTAACACAGGCCTCTGCTGTGCACCGGGACGTTGACACTAATAGGTTGTGAAGGTCCAGTGTGAACTCAGCAGGCTCCTGGCAGTGGTTTCCTTCTCCACTGCCAATCCTCCATCTGCCTCCGGATCCACTGCTGAGAGTCGCACGGTCGCTGTGCGTCAGGAGGGACACGTTCAGGCTGAAATTCATGTGTAGTTCATGACTTTTCAAATTTTTTTAATAAACGCTTCAATTTTCATGGCTGAACATCATTTGTAGGTGAGCAAAGTACCTGCACTTTTTATGGGCACAGAAAAAAAATCTCATCAGTGAAATATCTCCTACATTGAGTACACCTCCTGGGACCAGCAGCAGGGAGGCCTACTATTTTGAGAACAACCTTCTGTTTGCGTAGAGCGATTTATAGAGCATATGTAAAGGGTAATAGTGGGTGTTTGGAAGCCACAGCTGTGTCAGCATTTAACCAAGGACATATGTGATAAGCAAAATGCAGCCTATGTGAAGTAAAGGGTAACAGTATGCTCATTCCCTAATTTCCTTCGGGATCAATAAAGTATCTATCTATTAAATAGGATCACAAGCTTATACGGGTTTCTATTTCTTTGAACAATGTTTGAATAAGGGTTTGCCTTTCTGGATATTCAAGTGAAGTGTGATACAGTCTGCCTGCAGTTTCCAAATCCGATTTTAAATGAGGCTTTCACGTCTTCCTCTGAATCAGACCATTTTCATTTAAATATCTCATGTCTTTGGATTCTGTTGAAGGTTCAAAGTTAGGGGGCATGCTGTAAATCAAGGCAGCTGCAGCTGCTTGCTGTCTGTAAGGCCTCACCTCCAGCAGTTCCAGTCATTGAGCTGTCCAGCACAACATCCATCTCCCTTTGGAGGATTTTTAATGGAAATATCTGACTAATATTATGGCGTCCTGTGGGACACAGATCATCCATGAAGTTTGTGCTTCAGTTCTGGCAACTAAAATAGTGTTTAATTATACGTCTGATACGAAGCATTAATTAGCATCACTGTGGAGGAATTTTGACTCACTTTGCTTTACAACATTATTTCAGTTCATTTAAGTTGACAGGCATTGCTTTCTGACAGCTCTCTTAAAGTCCCGCCACACCATTTCAATCATGTGGAGGTCTGGAGTTCAACTGGGTCAATGCAACACCTTGATTGTTTTATTGTTGATGTTGCTGCTGTGCTTGGGATCATTGCCCACTTGTCCATTGGCTGGAGAATATTTTGGTATGCAGAGGAGTTCATGGCTGACTCCCTGACTGAAAGGTGCCCAGGTTGAATAAAAAAGGAAAGCTGTTTTGTAAATTTTGGTCATTCTGAACTAACCAGGTTATGCTCAGTTGAAAGATTTTGGATCATATTTTCATTTTTACTTCAGTGTTTGTTTCCTTTTAGGAAATGATGGAGCATTTGGACCTGGAAAATGCTAATTACCTTTAACAAATGTATGATAGATAGATATAAAAGTAGATGAAGTACCTTTGAAAAGCCTTTTAGCTGCCAAGCTAACATTGAAAATATTCATTAGTTAATGCTAATAAAAAGGGGTGAAAGCAGTTTAAAATTCTTACCGGTACTATGACAAAAGCTGTGTGTTTATCAATATTTTACTTTACTGTTGCCTACCTGTTAAAGGCAGAAATTAGAAGCAAATATGTGGAATATATTTTTTCAGTTGTTAAGGAACTGAGATTTCTTCCAGGTACTGGAATCTTTTAGTGGCGCGCAGTACCGGACAGTGCCGGCTTACTTTCACCACTGCTAATAGATAGATAGATGAACTCCATAGACATAATCATTTTCTTTATTGCAACAAACATTTTTACTTCTTTTTCATGCATTAAAGGAAAACTGCAGGCAAGCACAGAGTGATGATGTGTCGGACAACAGACAATAAGCCATAAAAGTGCGATGAAGATGGAAAATACATCCAAGATTATTTGGTGCAAAGTGAATTCACCAATTCATCGATACACATCAAGATGCATCAGTGCAGTTCAATGTATCAATTCATTCCTCCTCCTTTGTGTCAGTGGCTTTAAAAGTAACAAAGAACTCTTTACACCCGCCCACCTCTCCACACCTGTGACTACGACAGGAACAGCTCTCTCAATCCTACCTCAGCCAACCCTACAAGGGGAACACCAGAAACCCAGAGAAGGTGGAGTACTTCCACCCTCCCATCAGGTTCCCCCTCTCCAGTTTGAGGTAGGCCTTGTCCCCCCTCTCCATAATCACCAGTCCGGCATTGGTGGCAGCTTCCCTGGTCACATCCTGGTCTCCTGCAAAGGCTGAGATCACAGGCCAGCCGTTGAGAACCAGACTCACCTGGGAAAGCAAGATGTCAGGGAAATTATGGCCAAAGGACAGTGAAGTAAATGTGTATTAGTGAGAAATCAGCTGCCCTATGTGTCATTCCATGTATGCACTGTAAGCTGTTAAAAAGGGGAAACAGTTAGGTTTGCTCAACATTCGTTTAGCTCACTAATTCACAGAGTGGCTGGGCAAAACTACTTGATTAGCTTTAGGCAGTGAAAGGGCTTTGTTATGGTTATGAAAACACCACATTAGCTTGAAAAATAAATCCTCCTACAACATTTATCACATCAATTGGCCCAGTAGTAACAAGATGCCAAGTTCTGCCCCCATTAAAGGGGATGACTCTGGTCCACACAGCCAAACGCCTGTATGACTAGATGATCTAGACCTCCTGCAAATGTCTGAAGGGATGAATCAGGAATAAACTTGTTGATAATCTTGTAGTCGTAGACAGCCTTAGGACATATTTATACTAAGTGCATTAGTAACTTGGCATGCAAACTGACTTTGTCGCTCTGTATCATTTATACAAGGTGAAGAAGTAAAAACCAGACACTGTTTTTTTCCCCAGAAAATCTCATCCTTGTGAACTGCTGCAACATCTCCCTTTGTATAATCTGGGAGTCTCTGTATTGTCCATCCATCCATCCATCCATCCATCCATCCATCCATCCATCCATCCATCCATCCATCCATCCATCCATCCATCCATCCATCCATCCACCCACAGCTGCTCGAAACAACACCAGAGAGCGGCTGTAAGTTCTCTTTTGTCCTATGCCCCTGTTAGCAGGGTGAGAACAGCATAAACAGGCCATTAGATGTAAAGCTTGTAAACACGGGGAAACAACCAGCTCCAGTCAAATAGCTCATAAATGTCCATAAAGTCATTCAGAAATATTGTTTCTACAGTTGTGCTTTAAAGGAGTGCGACCCCTAATGGCGATGTGAAATAGGACACGCAAAATGGAAATTTATGGTGATGTAAGCCAACAGTATCTATTTAAAGTGAAACAATCTTGATGATTTAATTCAAGGCGATGGACAATAATTTTGCATCAGCTGTTAGTGACTTAACCTTTGTCTGTATCCTTTTCTCAACTATTAATTTACAAACCTTAGAATAATCAATCCTCTAACTTCCCTTTGGGGAACAAATACATCCCTTCAGTGTCAGAGGACAGTCTTTGTTCTTACTTGTATCGTCTGGCGGTTGTAAACTTTGACAACATGAAAGCTGAAACTGTAGACTCCTTTTCTGGGTGCCACAAAGATGCTTGTCGCTGGATCGAAATGGCTGCCAACGTTCACTAAGATCTAAGAAGAAAAAGAGAAGCAAAGAATGTAACAAGGCCCAAATCAAACAGCTAACTGGCTACTAAAATGTGTAATACATGATAAAATGTGCAATCTTTGTTTGTTTTTTGTGATTTTTACTGAGCTTCTATTGTGGTGTTTGAATAATTATAATAATTATCACGATTGTTATTATTTTTAAATAGTTGGTCAGCTCGTCCTCAGAGGAGAAGAAGAAAAAGAGAGAAAGAACTGGCAGTGAGTCAGTCCATCATAATAATGCTTGTCAATGAAAGCATTTTCCTGCAAACATACAATGCACCTTCTGTTTGTACAGTGTGGTCAGTGACTGGGGACTTCAATGGCAATAAATCAAGTTTAGTAAGAGCAGATGAGGCTGTATCTATAAATGGCAATGGCAGCCTGTTCTGGTTATTATTAAACTGGCTGGCTGGACAGTCCACCACTTTGGTTTCCACAGTAAATCCATGAATTTTTCACACAGATGTTGATGCTCCTTTATGGACTGAATCCTGTGGACTTACATTGACCTTTAACCTTGCATATTACTGGCAAACATATTTCCTCTACAGTGCTATGAGGACGTTCATATTTGTCGTTTTTTCTTTACAGATCAATATGAAATCGAAGCTCTGCTGACTTTCATTATGGAATTTGAACTTTGTCCAATAAAGTTGTTAATGACCATTTACCTGCAAAACTACTGACATACAGTGTGGGTTTCAGCTGCTGTCTGTCATGTGTTCAGTGTTATTTTTGAGATGCTAACATGCTAAACAATAAACATGACATTGGGTGAAGATGCATGTGACACACGGATGCTAACATTTAGCCCAGGGTGTCTCTGCACATTCACTAAGTGAAATGCATATGATCATTTCTACTATCTGATTGAAATTGTTCTTGAAATTGCATACAATCTTTCTTTGTCTTGATTGGATTGTTTCATTTGTTTTGGTTTTTCATATACTGTTGTACTCTTAAGAGCTCCCCTGTGGCAATCCCTAAAGTGAGCAGCCGAAACAAGAAGACGAGCAAAAAAAGCTGCGGTTCAGTCCCGGGAGGAGACACAGATCCCTTTGGGAACGTGTCAGCAAGGACATCCAGTGTAAAAATCTCCCAAATCAAACATGCAGTGCTGCCTGCTGTGGCGACTCCTATGAATCAGGGAGCAGCTGAACGTAGCTTCTGTGTAGAGGTTCTCGTGTTTCAGAGGCAATCAAGACAATCCAGTCCGGTATCAAAAGTGTCATGACTGAATTCATGGGCTTCTGTCGAGGGTTTCACTGTCACGCCGAGTGTCAGAAGATTTGATTTCTGCGTTTGTTGGATTTCTGGTTTCCTGCGTTCGTTTCTTTATTCAAAGGGAGGCGTCCCTGATCCCTTTTCTTTTTACCTCTTCCTGTGGTTTTGTTCATATCTTGGTTTCTAGTAGCTGCATCTGCCTCATCTCTCTATGTTTGCCTTTATGTCCCTTGTCCATGACTCCAGCTCTTGCTACTCTCCTGTTGGTCATTCACTATTCACCCCCTGTGTATAAACAGCCTTCCCTTCAGTCACTGTCAGTGTCTGTTATGCTTCCCTGCATGTTATCCCGTGTTGATTGGTTTTTTATCTCAAAAAAAGGAGGGACACCATACAGCTCCAAAAATAATTTAATACTTAATCCCAGCAAACCTTCATCTGGCAAAATGGGTAACATTTCGGACCGATGTGGTCCTTCATCAGACTTGTCCTTTTTATCTCTGACATTTTTAGGGAATTTTCTGCCTGTAGTGTCTTACGTTTGCATCCTATATGAGACAAAATGTAGTCTATGACCTTCAAAAAGCTAATTTCTATTGATACTCGTTAAACTGTGGTGTCATGCCTTACAGTTTGATATTTTGGATTCTTTTGGGAGGAATGTTAAACACCATGCTCCAACAAAAAACACAGTTCTTAAACCCACCTGGTCAAAGTAGATGGTCATGGTTCGGTTGCTCATCTCCGAGGGTTCGTGGTTGGTGTTACGTATGGCTGAAAACGCCACCCGACCAGTTCCCGACCTCACCGACATGCCCAGGGCATTACCCGATGGCTCAGCTGATGGGGTGGAGTCGCACACCACCAGACACTTTCCCTCCAACACAATCGGCTCTGTGTCGTTCTGGCAGCTGACCCCTGAGGGCCCCCGGTGGACGAGCAGCAGCAGTCCAACAAAAAAGACAGCGCGGGGATCAAGGTAGGGCGTAGGGGTAAACGACAGACAAGACATTTTTTGTGCTTCTACTCCAGATTGGTCACCACGGCTCTTCAGCTAGAACGGTATCTTCTTGGCGTGCACCTCACTTTACCAGCAGGGTCATAATTTCACCTGGAAAGAAAACATCAGCCAGTGCTTTGCCTCATCTCTTGGGAGATTAAATGATTCAGGCGTCCAGTTCCTCACACCACAGCAGGAGCGGCCATCAGCCAACTGGGTGCTGGTGCAGAAGTCCAGAGTGGTTTGAAGACTTAAACCTTCAGGCCTGCAAATCAGTAAAAGACATGACGCAATTACAGATTGTTGTGTGGTATGGCATAGTTAAAATCTGTTAGTCCTGCATTTCTGTAAATGCAACAGAAACTGCATTGCACTGCTCTGTCGTGTCACTGTGTAATCAGCAGTGAGAATATTAATAGAAAACTGCTTTTTGTTGGAGAACAAAATAAATAGAAGCGATGAGGTAATGTTTTGGCCGGGACGGGGCCCACGTGAGTGATGCCAGCTGGACTCAGGAGGGGAGTACAGCGGACTATCGCAATCCCACCGCCGAGAGGCCATCTGTGGGTAAACACTCCCACTCATTCACCTCGTGCACCTTTCCAATTTAATCCCTCTCTCTTTGCACTTGCATTCCTTTACATTAACACACTTACTGTGATAAAAAGCTGCCCACCACCATTTTAAGAAGCAATCTCAGAAATTCAGACAGTACTTTGATAAATTATAAAACGTAGTTTCAATGTATTCAAATGTTCCAGTTAGTGATGTTGTTAGATGAGACCTCACATTCCCCCTCTTCCCCCGCAGCATAACCCAAGACAAAAAAATAGAAGAAATGGTACAATAACGACCCTAAAAGCAATAATCTATAGATGCGACATCACCCACCTTTCACTTTGTCAGCGCTCCTCCTGCAGCAGCATCCAGGAACCAGTTTGCCTCAGTGAAGTTAGAGCCTCGTTTCCCAGTTACCTTCAGCTTTATCTCTGCTCCTCTCCCTCTGTCTCACACTCTCTCACTATTTCTCTGTTCCAGGGAACCCCTGTGTTTGAGCAGACGCTTAATCACATCATGAGCATTGCCATCCTTCTGTTTTCACTGTTCCTCAACCCTCCCCCACTGTACCCCCCATCCTTTAAAAAAAATGTTTTTTACTTCAGATATCACACAAAGGGCGGTGAAACTGAAAGGATTCATCACAAACTGACGCATATCCCCGCTATGATAAAAAAATGAGGTAATAGTGGTAACAAATTGTTTATTTTTTAAGTGGACATGTGCTTTTCCTTTCTGTTCTGTTAAGAAAGCTACAGTGGAGGATCCTCATATTAAAAATAGATAAAGTTTTAAATGTTGTGCAAGTGACACAAAACCTCAGGCTTCAGCAGTTTTTCTACTCAAGGCTCTGCCTGTCATCAGTGTGATGGGGGGGTTATGTTCCATGGTGTCAGGGATAAGCTGTGGCAGGCAGGGAAGGAACCACAATGTAGGACACGCTGGACACCAGTTTCAACTTAAATGTCAGGTTTTATTGCTGGAATTGCTGGGAAACACAAGTGGAGACAATCACACAAAGAGACGAGGGAAGCTAAACTGAATACAAAGCACACGGACCAAGAAACTATCAAAGTAAAACAGGAAATGACCAGACAGAGACAGACACGTGAACTTGACAACCGCAGGGAGATGACAAGAAACACACACGGAACAGAAACAAAAGGCTCTAAACACCAAAAACACTGGGTCACAGCCCAGGACCATGACACATGGTGATCTGAGCTGAGTCACCGCAGCAGTCCACCCATCTTCTGCATAAGGAAAGCAGATAAAATTAATTGTTTTCTTGCCTTAAAGCAAAGCAATTAACACTGTGCACTGTGATGTAGACCAAGGGCCTGCACTACAAAGCAGGATTTCATCTCATCCCGGTATCTTCGGGGTTAACCCTGGGTTTTCTGTACTATAAAGGTGGTTTAGTTCTTACTGGGGTAAGATGTCATAGCAACTTATGCTGCAGACAGGTTGAGTTTCAGATTAGGAGCCAGTGGGTATGAAATCACCACCTACTGAACAATCAGGTTCCCGGGAAAGCAGTGTCACCAGTCCTGAAGATCCCTCAGACCTCTGAGTGCAGATAAGAGGAAGCGCTGTTTTTCAGTGAGCAACAGTAATAAAGATGGTTTCTTAGATGTAACTGTTGTCACAGTTAGTTTGTGTGGCTGGCAGGTGTGGACCCAAATGCAAGACACATGAAACAGAACTGAAATTAAGCAGCTTTAAGCTTGTCCAAAAATACAAGATCCAAAAACCCAAAGCTAAGGTCTATATAAATACAAAAAACAAGACATGCACAGGAACTAAAAAGTGCAGCCACACACAGCGGGCAGGGTTCTCAGACCAGGACGCAACAATGAACAGAGGAAAACTCAGACAGATGAATGAACCAAATGAAACTAATAACAGAGGAAGCAAAACCAAACACAAAGCACGGGGAACTGTCAAAATAAAACAGGAAGTGACCAACCATGACACGCACAGACTCAACAAGGAATGAAATACACAAAAGATGAGGGACAATGATAAAGAGACACTTGAGCACAGGGAGCAGAGATTCAATATAAATGCCAGAAACTAATAAGATTGAACCTAAAATAAACTAAGAACCAAAACCATACAGTACAACATTCAAGCACAGGAATGTGAAATGACAACAAAGCCTAAAGAAACATAACCAAAATACTGGGCATGAGGCCCAGGACCATGACAACTTTATTCCTAACTTTATCAATATTTTCTCTAGTTGACTGCAAACCCTTTTCCCTTCTATGTCCTAGTGATCCCAGAGTCTATGTTGTCTTGAGGACTTTTGGTCCTGTGTGAGAGGCCAGACATGGAACAATTCAGACTACCCTTACCTTAACACTGTTCAAAAAAAGAAGAAGAAAAGAATCAAAGGATCAGATGTAAAGGTGAGGAAAAAAAGTCATGCTGCATGTCTGTACTCATATGCACTGATTAGTGTGTTAGGAACAAAATGATGCCACATAATTTGGTGTAAATAAAAAGTATCAACCTACAGAGGACTGAATTCGTGACACCAGGAACCCTGGTCCCACTGCACCAGTGGGTCTCACAATGGGTCCAAGAATTTTAGATGATATCGAATGGCAGCTCGGGTGCTGTTCCCTCACCTGTATCAGATCTGTAGCCAAGTGCAAAATTACTGAAAAACAGAAAAGCTGAGGAGGGAAAAATGTCAGTGGCTCCACCTGTAAAATCATTCCTGTTTTGGGGATTGTCTCATTGTTGGCCAGCCTCTGTGGTACAAATTCAAGGTTTAAAAGGTCAAACATTGAAACAGGATAAAAGTGAAGCCTTCATTTCTCCTTTTCTATTGTAGCAGAGCACAGACACATCACAACTAGGATCTGTGAACCTATTGGGATAAGGAGTAGACTACATTAGG
Organism: Apistogramma diplotaenia; assembly: GCA_015052665.1. Lineage (NCBI taxonomy): Eukaryota > Metazoa > Chordata > Actinopteri > Cichliformes > Cichlidae > Apistogramma > Apistogramma diplotaenia. Next base: position 23,866 of record VOQJ01019533.1, read on the forward strand.
AAATAACAGTTTATTGGAAAGTTAAAAGTAGAGTAAGAAATAAGCCTTTACAGCTGTGGTGCAGCTTATTTAGATGACATCCAGAACATCAGCTGCCTCTAGAAGAGCAAGAATAGAAAAACACTTCACACACAAAAGCTTTGCAGTTATTTTCAGAACTTGTATTTAAGTAAAGTAATATTCTGGTAGCATTTCATAGAAACTTATTGGAATAATAAAACAGTTAAGAACAGCAAGAGAAAAACTTACTCCCATCGTACAGGCTTAAAGGGTTTTGCATGTTGGCCTTTGCAGATTAAACTAGTAATAACTCATTATTTTAGCCTGTGGCAGGGCTGTTTGGTAGGCTCTGTTGCGGTGCTCTAAACATTTAAGAGGCTGTCTGAATCATTTGCGAACACTGTTATTCTCACTAATGAGAAATAACTTAAAAAACTTAAAGTGAAGCTATCTCCAGTGGCTGTAGGAATGAGTGTGCACAGGTCATTCAGTGTTTGTTCCACAAAAACTGTCTCCTAACAGACGTCTTCAGTCTTTGAAGGCAGACACACTTCTATACTGTATGTGGTTTCGGTAGGAACACGATCACTGTGACTGTCAAAGATAAGAGGTAAAATATTAGCATCACATCATACAGCCAACTCGATGCCTGTGCCCTGTTCTTCCCTGACACCTCCCTCGGGAGGACATATAGCCAGCGGGGTCACGTTTCTCCCATTGTTTTGAAGACAGGGGTTAAAGTATGGGTAGAGCGGCTCGCTGAAGCTGCACCTGCTGTAAGTATAAATGAGAGTCTTCGCCTCTGCGTCACAGAAGGACACAGACCCTTCCTCATAGTCCAGGAATATGCCGACTTTCTTGGGGATTTTATAAAGGTTGAGGGTGACCGAGGGCCCGGTGCAGGCACTGAGACTGCCACCTTTTCTCCGGCAGATGGCCCAGTAACCGCTGTCAGGACGAACTATGATGGCACCTTTCCTGTTGATGGACTTCTGGGCCACACCTAGATCCCAGTCTGTTTTATCCCCAACCTGAAACACAGCATAGAGAGAACAGAATTAAATGGGCAGCAAGAGGAAGAAATACAACATTTTATGGCTTGTTTCCTTTTCCTTCCATCCATCCATTTTTTTCCACCTATCTGGGGCCGGGTTGCTCCCCAGGCACCTCCTCCGACTCGTTCGAACTGGGATCCCAAGGCATTCGCAGGACAGCCGAGAGATACAGTCTCTCCAGCATGTCCTGGGTCTGCTCTGCGGCCTCCACCTGGTAGGACCTGCCCAGAACACATAAACTGTGGCGGACCAGCATCTCTACTTTGAGCCCCTCCTGAATGGCTGCACTCCTCACTCTATCTCTAAGAGAGAGGCCAGACACTTTTTGAATAAGCTAATTTCTGCCGCTTGTATTTGCGATCTTGTTCTTTCAGCCACGACCAAAGCTCATGACCACAGGTGAGGAGTAGGGACATAGACTGATCAGTAAATTGAAAGCTTCGCTGCTAATAACACTTTTGGAATCAGCTTGTTGCAAAAATACTATTTCATGCTGTCAAACTGTGTTATCTTTGCCAGTACTTTGAAATTAACTAATAAAATTAGAACAATTACATGTTTTTGTGATTGCTAGCAACAACCAAGTCTTTACTGAGTTGTCTGTTGTGTGGAGACACAACATTGGATCATTTCTTTAAAAAAAAAAAAGAAGTCTGGCTCCTCGGAAGCAAAACATAAAGAAATGAGGGGTGGCTGGTTTTAATTTCAGCTTGAAATAAGAATTAAATGATGCATTTAATGTAACAGAGTATTTTATGCACAGATGTATGGAAGAGCAGCATTTGTGAATGAGTGGGGCGTCAGCTGTTGTCTGCTGACTCCTACCTGAACTACCCAGTAGTGTCTTCCAGATGTGAAGCTTTGTTTCCCCAAAATACAGATGCAGGAGTCAAAGCGCTGGGGACTGTCTGGGAGCGGGGTCTTCTTCTTCTTCTGGCTGCTGAGGCTCACCTGTGGGTCATCATCAGAAATGGAGCTTTAGCACATAAACTTGCACGTCCTTCTCGGTATGTTTACTGTTTTGCTCAGTGAATGTTACAGTGATTATCAGATGATACCTTCTTGCCATCTGCAGACAGGACCAGCCACCCTGACGCAGTCTCAGGATCCAGAGTGACATCGACTGCAGAGACAATAAAGACAACAGCAGGTCAGGCACCGCTGAAGCTCAAACAAGCTTACTGAAAAAAAAAGGGTATATTTATTTTTGTGGACATACCTGCATATTTACTCATCTTGTCCACTTCTGCAAAAAGGAAGTTAAACATATTAGATAATGCATTAATTTTAATTAAAGTCTGTTGAATTGTTTATTTTGCATTAAGGCCACTCACCCTCTGCTGAGAGTGTGTTTACAAGCTCCTGGCACATGTCCCCCAGCCTAGAAACTGCTCTCCTGACGGTCCCCACGGAGTAATCGGAGTGCACTGGGACCTCAGACCACTCTCTGGTGGTCGGGAGTCTACTCAGAGATGGGAAACTCTAAAAGCAGAAGAGCATTTGTTCTGAGGAGATCTTTAAAATGTGGATGCAGCAGAGAAACAGTCAAAAGCAGCACAGAAATCGGACCTGCAGGAGGTGAAGTGGGCTCTCCGTGAGCTCAAGGTGCTCCAGCTCGCTGCTCCGCGTCTGCAGTTCGTGGATTTCCTTCTCCAGCTCTTTGAGCAGGTCTTCAGCTTTCTTCTCAGCATCCAGCTGCCTCTCCTCGAGCTCCTCGATGAGCTCAACCTGCTGCCTCTCGATGGTGGCTATCAGCATGCTGCAGATCTGAGAACTGCTCTGAATCTCGCTCTCTGTGACCCTCTATTAATTAAAATGATACAATAAATTAATAAATAAACCAATTAACGAGCCCCTTTGCTGTAAGCACGTCTTTATGAGTCGTATCAAGGACCTACTTTGCTTAGATCGACTGAACCTTTGATCTCTTCCATCTTTTTGAGCCTGTCCTGGATCATGTGTTGAATGTCAGACTTTGTCTCCCTCAGATTCATCTGAAAAAGGTCAAACAGTGTCAAACTGTGACAAGACAAACTGAGAGGTCATTGGAGAAAAAAAAACCTTTTCCTCACCTTGACCCTCCTGCTCTCCCTCTCCATGGGGACAACCTCGTGTTGTTCATGGCCACCCTCTGTGCATTTGTAACACACAGGTATGTGGTCGTGTTTGCAGAACATCGTCAGAGGCTTGTTGTGCTTTCTGCACAGGTGGCTGGTGGTGAAGGTGGCCGGATCCGTCAGCCGGTGTTTGTGCAGCGCTGGATCCCTCTGGTGAGGCGTGAGGTGGATATCACAGTAAGACGCCTGGCACACCAGACACGACTTCACTGACGGTGCCTTGTTTCCATGGCAGACATCACAGGGAATGACTCCACTCTGGGATAGCCGGTGTTCCGATGGCTCAACAGCTTCCTCTTGTACTGGTGCGGGCAACAGAGACCTTTGGATTTAAAATATCTGAGTTAATGTTTGGTTAAAGTTTTGACTTTCGGTACATGAGGAGTTTGGAAGTAAAACAGACCTTTTAAAGAACTCAATGATATCAGAAAAGGCTCGGTTGATCCTCAGCTCTGGACGCTCTCTGAACGTGTCTTTGCACAGCGGACAATCGGACTTTTCCTTCGTGTCCCAGTAGCCCTCGATGCAGTCCAGGCAGAAATTGTGTCCGCACGGGATGGAGACGGGATCGGTGTAGATGTCCAGACAGATGCAGCACCGGAACTGAACCTCAAACGGTACCGAGGCCATGTTTTTGACTGGAAAACACCACACTTTGTTACTTACACGTGTGTACATTCTAATACTGCGCCCAAGAAAAGACTAAATAACTACTGCGCTGTCTGGCCTTCTAGAGTCAGATCTTGCAGATGGCAGCTGGAGTTCACCTTATTTCACTCCCACATGTGTTCCATTATGTGTGGATACTTCAAATCCTCGTTTGACATGTTGACAGAGCCTGGGAGGCTTCTGGTGTCTTGTTCTTGATTTGTTTTCAGTTATGTACTAAATGCTTTTTCAGTTGTACACTTGATATCATCGATCAGCTCAAAACAAAAAAATAATCTGGATCACTTCTTTTTGCTTTAAACAGAAAACCTGAAGCCTGAACCTGATGCATCATTAACCCTCTGGAGCCTATTATGGATTTTCACCACAGAGTACCTCCCTTACTCTGATCCAGTGAGTACATCCGGACAAAATAAGCATCTTTTAGACGTTTTGCGTGTTAGAGCCCTGAGAGAGAGGAGCTCTGAGGTGAGGAGGAATCAAACTGTAAACCCCCGTCCTGATTGCCATACTGCTGACTATTTAAACCCATGCAGTACTTATGCAGTATTTTCTAACATTACATTACATTTAGCTGTAGTTGCCATAATATAATATTAATAACCTCATACCTGTTTGGCTGGACACAGTGGAGGTTCTGGTCCTCACAGATGCAGCAGGTAATGCACGTTCAGCAGGCAGTCTTAAGCCCTCCTCACAGGCACACCTTGTTTGCACTGAGATTACACAATAAGCTCCTCCCTGCGGCGTCCATTGCTGCAAATGTTCAGGCTGCAGGAATGTATTGCAGGTGTTGCAATCAGACTGGTGTTTCTGGCTCAACTGCTGACGTTCCTAGGAAAGGAAATCTATACTGAGGTAAGGTGCAGCAATTGCACAAACAGCAGAAAATACAGACTAGACTTGTTAAAAGTTTTAGTTACAAGTTCATTTTTACACCCCATGTTTACTTCCACTGGTCTCTTGATTGCCATGTGCGGGCTGTGTAGCAGGCAGGGTTGGACTCAATAAGAGCTGACTCAAAACCCAGCTTTGATGCTGGAGGCTCTTAAAGTAAAGCACAGAATCCCAACCCAGGGAAACAACAGCTGGGGCACTTTTTGTCAGGCAACAAACCATAAGACGTCAGACCAGTAAAACAGCTTACACTGTATCAATCTGACTCACACCTGAGGAATGTTTTCTTTCCCCAGTTCTGCTAAAACTGAGTCAGGTGATATGAGGTTGCACATCCTGAACACGTTTGCTATTTTAAGATGATTATCCTATTTCACAGCATGAAGTGGACAGTTTCAGGTTGGAATAAACTCTGATCCAAGTCAGGGGTAAATCCCCATTTCTATCATTTAGATTAGGAGCACAACTGTTGTGCTGCTCTGGAAACAAATCATAAACACATCTATAACTCCTGTTCCCGTTTAACAAAAATACCTTTAAGCATAAACCAAAAAGCTTTTATGTTGGTGAGCTCTACTTTAGGTGTCCTCTGTATTTTTCCATTTTAATTAACTATTTTTTATGCCAAAACCCATAACTGTTTTCTTTCCTGTGTAGATATACATAAACATGTTTGCTAGTGCAAGATCCCCGTCGTCCCTCTTTGGTAGCAGGGCTGAAATGTGAGAGATTCAATAGTGACATACATGGAAAACATTTGTATAACTGATGTCTGTGTATTTGCTATGAATGTCATAGTAAAAGTGTGAATTTTGCATAAAGTGCTGTTAGAGAGCTTGTTTAGTTGTACTTCCTGGAAACATCTGAGTCATATTTGTGGGTATGACACTGAATTACAGTGTAAGCCAGCCCTGGTCCCATGTGTATGGAAATGTGAAAAAGAAGGACGACATTAAGATTCCTGTGCTTGTAATGCAAAAATCTGATTTCCTCTTTTTTTTATTTTGTGGATTATCCAAAAGCCATCCCAATGCCATTGATTTTGCACGTATTTAGTCTGGAGCCGGAATCTGGGTTTAATGTTGGCAGCAGGATTTATCCTCTGGGAAAGATTTGAACTCCTGTAACAAAACTTTCAGTCCATGTATTTCAGATTGAGCATGGCTGAGCTACAAGACCGATCTATATACTGCATATTGTGCTTTGTCCCACCACAGCTTCATTGCATAACAATTCTCTTTTCACAAATGCCAATCTGGACCCTTATGCCAGCCAGTCATCAGTCCATGCATCCCACTTCAGGGTCCCATGAGATCTTTGCTACTTCAAAAGCTCCTTCATAGGCAGCCTTGCTTCTTGTTCAAATTTATCTGAGTTGCTGTATAATTTTGCAGTCCTCAGGATGCCACAATCTGCTGTTCTGCAGACTATTGTTAGTGTAGCAGTCATAGGATTATTGTCACAGAGTGCATTTTAATGGTCACCAGCTTAGTGAACTGACACAGTCTGGATTCTCTGTAGTACATCTGTGACTGAAAGTAAAACATGCCAGGATGACCAGGTGCAGTCAAAATCTACAGTTTAATTTATTTTTTAATCCTTTGCTGTCAGAGACATGAGCACTGACAGCACAACGCACAGTATTCATTCCCCTCAGCCTGTTTCTCACAGCATCTACATACTCAGAGCTTTACAGGCAGAGCAGAGGGAAAGCCTCTACTGTAGCTCGTTTTCCTTCAGATGGATTTATTTGCTAAATCGCGCCCTCTAGTGAAAGTTTTGCTTATTCGCTGCTGCAGTTTAGTCACAGGGAACAGAAAGCTTCATCCCATGCTTGACCTGCAGTGAGTATAATCACAAGTGCCCTTGGTGAACAGACTTTGGTCACCAGACTGGCAGCTAAGTGACCTTTCATTAATCTTTTAAACTCTTTATATAAAATTATTGCTTTATTATATGGAACTGGTCTTTGTGCAGCACCACCACCAACCCTTTCCTTCATTTACTCTTACACACCCGAGATTACAGTCAATTTGACACCCATCAGTTTGCATATCGTGCAAACAAATCCACAGAGGACGCCATTGCTGTAGCTCTCCACTCTGTGTTGAGCCACCTACAGCTCCGCTTTCAACACAATCACCCCAGACATTCTCATCACAAAACTGCACTCCCTGGGC
>VOQJ01019537.1:3194-25359 GCA_015052665.1 Apistogramma diplotaenia
TTTTTTTGTTTTTATTGGGGTTTTTTGGGGGGTTGTTTGGTGTTTAGTTTTTTTTTTTTCCAAAACACCAGCTTTAATATTCTAAAGAGATTAAAAAAACTTACATCCATCTTCACTCATGATGGTTGCTTTGATGTTATCTGGTGCACCGCTCCACTTGCTGATGGGTTTGGGGTAATCTCTGTCCACTGTGTGAGTGTTCTCGTTGAAACGGTAATATCTGCAAACGCCAGAATCATCAAAGAATCAGAAAGGAAGAAACTGCAGCAGTTCTAATAACAAACCTTTCAACTCTAAATCACAATATAGGCAGTATTCTTATATCAGGCTTTAAAGGGCTGCTCCATCTCTTTTTAAGTGCTTTTACAATATAGCTTTGAGATGTACAGATTGGTGACAAATTAAAGGAAAAACCCTCGAGGCCACGCGTGTTTTTTTTTTCCAGGATCACAAAAGCCCCATCCACGAGGCACGAATGATTCCTGACTTGTTTGAGCAAGAGTATGACAGCGATGTGAATCATAAGTCTTGAGCTTTTCAAAAGGATCACAGATAAGAACTCACTGAGTGCCTCTGAAGAAGTACGTCTGTCCTGTTGGCGTGTAGAAGAGAGCGGCGTCGATCTTATCTTCGGGTAGCCCGGTTCCCAGGTCTTTCAGGCTCTTTGGAGAGTCCTTTTCCATGGTTGACTCACTAAAAACCCAGTACCTGTTACCTGGAGATAAAAGCGGGGGCGATCAGAGAGAACCAACACATGCAACAGCAATGCAGCCGCCATAAATCTGGTCCCCAGATGGAACCTACCCTTGAAGAAGACAAATTTTCCGTCATTCCTCTCGTAAGCAGCATTGATGTTTGATGGCAGACCCCTCCAGAAGTGATTAATGGGCATTGGGTAGCCAGGCAGGACCTTGTTGTTGCGTACACGCCAAAACCAGTTGTCCTATAAACATATACGGAAACAGTTTGATGTGTAAATCATTAATAATTAAACCTTCCACATGCTGTAGTCCTGCTGTACCCGGGGTCATATATTTTCATCTGCAACTGTCTTCTGTACCTTAAATACAAACTTTTCCCCTCTGAGGACAGCGATGGTGTCAAAGTGTCCATCACAGATGTCTGGACCATAATCCGGCTTGTCGGGGTTGGATGGTTTAGTGGGACGAGGAGGAGGAGGAGGAGGAGGCGCCCCAGACTTTGAGCCTGTGATCAAATCAGACAGAAGTGAAACATACTTAACGTGCAGAAAGACAACAAAACCTATTTTTAATTATGCTTAGATCATCCTGTTTATGAAACTTTGCAATAATTGCAAAGTTTGCAAACTGCAAAGCACTCCACACTCGTCCTAAAAGCTGGTTACAGCCATGCTGACAAACTGGAGACTTTAAAACACTTGTTCACAATCCTAAAAAGTGACTTCGCAGTAGCTACGTCCACCTTTAACGTACAGTCCATGGCACTGACAGGCTTAGTTTTGTCCACATACACATATACTTTTTTATTATAATGCAATAAGTGTCACTAAAACATTAGATTCGTTAATAAATCAATTTCTGTGTCCTCGAGTGAACCAGCGCACCATAAATTGTCTGGATTCCTCTGCGGTCATCATCGGGGAGCTGGAAGTTCTCAGTGTCGAACCACTGATAGAAGGGGGCCATGATGGCGGAGGGGTCGTTGGAGTGCTCCAGACCCAGAGCGTGTCCAAGCTCGTGGACGGCGACCAGGAAAACATCATTGCCTTTAAGGAGAAGAACAGAAAGTTATAGAAAGATCGCAGTCGACACATCCTGAAAATAAAATGCTTTCAAACCATCTGCTATGGGTGAAGTTTGTCTCCTCCTCCTCCTCCTCTTTTTAACCTTTCACCCACACCTCTTCTTTCTCTTACCTCCCTGATCGGCCGTCCCGGTGGTCCAAGGTTCGGCAAGGTCAAAGTGCGTGTCGCCGCCGATGCCTGCACCGGGGAAATAAGCATGAGCTAGGAAGCCACCCTCGCCGTCAAACGGTGTGCTGTCGCCGTGGAATCCCTCTGCAAAGGAGAGCATGATGTCTGCGTACTTGTCAGGTTTGCCACTGATCTGACTGAAGGGGATCTCTCTGAAGGTGAGCGGGATGACGTTCTCCCACACTTTGAAGGCCTTTCGGATGGCGTCAAATGTGCCACGTTGGCCCACTTTAGGGGTGTAGTTCTCTATGCTGGAGTAATAGAAGGAGATGAATAGACTTAAATGAAGTTCATTAATCATCATATTTTCTGACTTAAACACAGAAAATTTCGAGCAGGAACCCTCAAATGAATAACTTCCATATTTCCAGAATAAATCAGATTCCCTTGTGAAACTGGAAAACTTAAACCAAACCACTGAACAGCGAAGGTGTATTCTGACCTGAACGTCACCTCAGACTTTTCCCATTTCAGACCCTGCACAGCATATCGCTTCCTCCTCAGGTTGCTCTTCAGCACTGGCCCAAACTTGTCGGGAACGCCACATCGCGGCCGTTTCATCGCTCTGGAAACACAAAAGCAACACTTTTGTTTAAAACCGGCAAACATGCAGAATGTTCTGAAGGAAGCGTTACTAGTAGGTCTTCACTGGTGGCTGTTTTAGCTTCTCAAACAGGTCTTAAATACAAAAATGTGCAGATGTTGAGCTCAGCTATTCACTCATAATAATGTGAAACCAAGCTGTTATCTTTAATATGAATCAGGACTCACACTAATGTATTGCTGTCTATGGAGCCGGTGACAGTCAATCCATAAAACTTCTGCATGGCGGATATCGCTTTTCTGATGGTGTCCGGTGAGCGGATGGCCTGGGCTCTGACATCACCTGGAGGCAGGTAGCCATACTGCTGCAGCCAAGCCTGGTGAAGAAAGAAAGACATGTTGATGAAGACCTTTGCTTGTGTCCTGGCAAATCATTTTCTTTTTGCTGGAAGAAGCTAAACACTGATAATTCCACCTGAAAAGAGCTGCCGTACACGTGATATTCATTTTATATTTTGTGTGAGATTGTGCAGTTCTTTTTCTCATCTTAATCAATCTGGGGAGTTTTGTCACTAATTAGCAGACTTCTCAAGCCTCAGTCATGCAAGTCTACCCCCTGGTAACTACCAGTCGCTGGAGAAAAATGTGCATTCCCCGACCGGCTGCCATTAGGTGAAACTGGTCACAAAGAGGTTTACAGTGCTGCACTGAAAACCTTATTGTGATTGCTTTAGTTGTTAGCAGACAACCACAGCTGTCCACCGTTTGCATGGAAGACAGAAACTTGTCTGCAAACACTTGCAAGCTACTTGCTAAGTGGTTGCGAAACTGTAAAGAGTGCAACACAAACAGGAAACAGAGATTTCTTGCCTTTAAAGTAAAAGTTGAACTTTTTTGAAACGTGTTGGTTTCAGTGGTAAAAACAAAACTCTCTGTTTCCAGTTTGTGTTGCACTTTTTCAAGTTGCAGTGCTGGTCAGCTTCTTCCATTCTGCTAGTGAGCAAAGCAATCGCAACAAGGTTTTCAGCGCCACAGCTTTTCACCAACCAGATAGGGAATACACATTTTTCTCTAGTAACTGCATGTTGCCAAGGGGTTGGCGACCCTATCTGACTGATGCCTTAAATGTTAATTTACTTTATGATTTTTGATTAACAGAAATGCATTTCTTCACATTTTGGCTAAAGTAAGCAACTGAAGCAGCCTGACTAAAATACTTCTATAGAATGAACGTAGGCACGCTGCTTCAAAACACCAAATCATCCTTTATGTCTGCACCATTTTTATGGTGTCAGCTGTAAACTGACACTCATGAGTGTAGAGTAAGTGCTGACTGTGCTAGTTTAGGCTCGCATGCTAACAAAAACGAAAACTTTGAGCTTGTAAAAAAATGAATTCATTTGTTAAAATAATATTGTTGCTATAGGAGGCTTTTATGTTTTGTTGGACATATAATTGCTGTTGAAATCTTTCTGAGTTAGTGAGACAGGCCAAAAACAACAGTAAAACCACCTGAAAACATATTAGTCAACAGAAAAGAAGGGACTGGCCTCCCCTATGAGCCTGTGGGTGTTTGTCTACTTCCAGAGCTTGTTTGGACCTGCTTCACTTAGCTCAGCTGTATAACACACATTGTAGGAGAAATAATGTGTGTGCGTGTGTTTAAGTTGGTTTTTCTGTGCCATGCCGACTTGTTAACTTCCCTCGGCAGCAGCCAACACATACTGAGGTAACTCAGCACACCAAATTTATTGTCTTTTCTTCATGTGACTGTGACATTACCCCATTTATGGTTGCTTTAAAGTTAACATCAAATCCTCAAATGTCCCCTTGATTTATACTGGACTTGTTACGGGAAACTTTGTTGTGGGGTCATAAGGAGGCATGAGAGAGGAACTGAAAGCCAAATAAAACACTGATGTCATTTTTGTCACAATGACCCAGAACTCTGTCTAGACAATCGCAGCCAAATACAGCCGACACGAGGCTGGAAAAAAAGAAACACATTTTCAGCAACATTTGGGATCCTCAAAGCTGAACTTTAGGATCCTCTACCACTGTCTCTGTCTATCGTCCTCCTCCTCCTCCTCCTCACAGTCTGTCAGCTGAAACCACCACTGTTTATCTTTGCACATTAAAGGCCTTTTCTTTCCACTGCCTGCTGTTGGTGGTCAAAAACTGGACCGTGAGTAGTTTGAGAATGTGGGGAACAGGGTTTATTCAGAAGAGTCAAATGAGACATTTCAGGGCACTTTTACCTGCCAGGAGATAATAAGCTTAGCATACAGACTGTAAACAGAGGACAAAAGGCCGGCCTGACACCACGTCTCTCCTTTTACCCTCCAAAAGTACACAGTCTTGCTTTACAGCTAACAAATGAATATCTTGTTTTACTTAATATGCACAAAAGCAGAAAAATGAAACACTTGGTCTTACACAAGTTAGGAGTGATTACCTTTAAGGTGGCAGTCAAAGAGCTAACACTGTCTGTACTATACAGTGTTACTAAGACAGTGACTTCCAACCACAGGTACAAGTAGGCTTCCTCAGCCAGCACCGCTGTAGTGACCAGGGGTACTTGCACAGATCAGCTCAATAAATGTGGAAAAATGGTTGACCCACATGAAATGGTCTGGAGTATATTTAAACCCCAAACTCAGGCCTCTGAGGTGAACCTTGGTCCATGGGTTGCACGCACAACCAATGAGCTAAAGTAGCAAATTGTATCAACACACCCACCCCCCGCCCCCAAAAAAGGCTCCGGTTATATTAATATGTAAAGGATGGAGAAGATGTGTGAACCATGTACTCACCATATTAGTAAAACAAAGATAGATATATCATACAACATAATCCTTTTATAGCAATAATCTGATCTTGTCACGTTCTCAGAAACACTCTGAGGATACCATAACCAGTTTCACCAGGGAAATGATGTCAGGGTTTCAATCATGTTAGACTAAGCATTATAAATAGACACCCTAAATATATGCAGTAATGAATTTAGTAAACTCAATAGATAGAACAGGTCAAAACAGGAAACAGAAGTGGTTGAAACAGCTAACAGTATAGATAAACTGTTATACAGTAATATGGACAGTGCTGAAACTGCTCAAATATCAGTGTACATTTAAAGCTGTCACCAAACAGAATGGTTAATTAAATAAAATTGCTAATTAACATAATGAACATTATGAATGAAATGTCAAAGAAGCCTTTTCTCTACTTCTTCTAGTCCTGATTAAAAACCAGGAAAATAAAAACCGAGCCATCATCAGAGGTGCAGTCTTCACGTCGGTTTGAGGCGCTTCTTGAGCTGACCTGACATCCTGGTTAGTGTTCGATCAGAATAAAATGAAATAAGAAAAACATTCACTACAGTGGTGCCTGAAACTCATCATGACTTCAGACCCACTTTTTTCCAACTGAGTCAACTGAGTCCACACTCAAGTACCTGCATCTCTGGGTTTATGATGCTGACATCAGGGACAGAGAAGCAAAAGTGTTAACTTTACCAAGCCACAAATGAAGGAGACTTAAGACGTAAATAAATGTAAAACTCATAAAATATTTTTGGCTTTTTTTTTAGCCTTATTTTAACTGGGCAGTTTACATAGAGTTGACTAAGCACTATGAACAGAAAGCCTAAATATATGCATTAATGAATTCAGTTGCCTCAATAGACTGAAAAGGTCAAACTAAACTGTTAGCCGGTAACATACAAAGTATTGAAACTGTTCACGTATTATGTCCTGTACATTAAAATCTGAACAAAATGAACATTATGAATAAAAAGTAAAGATTTAGCTAAAAATAAACTGAAATTGTTAGCTCAAAATATAACCACAGAAACTAAATTGTTAGGTTATAAGAATGCATTAACAGTTAAAATGGCTAGCTAAAATTATTCATAAAAAGTTGTAAATTATTTACTAAAACTCTGTCAGAGCCATCATCAAACTGAACTTAATTATTTTACTACTCCTACTCCTTTTATCATTTGTCTGAGGCACCTGGAAGGACTGTATTTTAAATTTTGTTGTGTGTATAATGACAATAAAAATCCAAATCTTCTAATCTAATTTGAATCTAATCTAATGGATAAACAGCAGAAAGTTGTCACTAAATGCAAGCGAGCCTAAAGGCTAATACAGCTTTTTAACCATTAATGCTAACGGTAAGCTTTTACGAGTAAAATGCAGTCTGGAGCTAGTTTAAATACGTTTTAATGAAGCAGCATGAAAGGTGGCGTTAATAAAGGTTGTCTTGAGTCAGTTTCATGTTAGATCAAAAAGGTTGGGAACCACCATGCTAAGTTGGCTGCAGCGTCACATTTAGCTAACATAAGCAGGAGTCGTACCAAAGTCATCATCTCCTGATTCCCTTGATGGAGTTAAATGCAACTTTAAGTGTGTGTTTCCAATTATGTATGTGCACACACAGAGTTAAAAGACATTTTCATCCCCACCACAAATTAAGCCAGTGGAATTACCCCAGATTCCTTCGTTAGCGTCATCTAAACCTCAGATATCTCTCTTGTTCCACCATATGTTCTGCTTTTCTCTTCAAGCCTGCCTCCAGCAAGTGAAGGGCAAAGCGTGGATGGAAAAGGAGCAAACTGGGCATCGACCGGGCCGTCCACAGCCTGTGTGCACACACAGCTACTGTTAGTCATGTGGTGGGCAGAGAGGCCAGAGAACAAGGTTCACTTATGTCAACCCGCAGAGAGGCAACTTATCCCCCTTCTCCCTATCTTTGCATATTCAGTCGGATTATTTAAGCATCTAGTAAATGTATTTTATCCTCGGACTCTCTAACACTAACCAACCAAATTTACTTTCTCTGCCTTTCCACTAAATACAACTAGTGTGCCCTGTGGCTCCAGTGTGGTGAAGCGTCTGCTTCTATAAAAACACACCCCGGTCCACTGCATGAAAGTCTCTCCCACACTGTGAGGACCTCCACTTCTCTCCTCTAGTCCCAAACTACTCCACACACCACCACCACCTCCGGTTGGAGCGCCAGGTATCCCAACATGCACCTCTCCTCTGTGGAACTCCTTTGCAGCCACCATCAAAGCTTCTATTTATTAAGACTTGTACATGGCTCGTATTGTTGGCCTGTGGGTAGCCAATTAGCTGGCTACACAGCCATGTGTGGTCAAAAGCTCACTGCTGGTTTGGTAAACAGACCTTTGAGTCCGGGCAGTGACGTGTGGTCTGAGCATATAATACACAGAAACACAACTGATGTGAAGTAGGTGGGAGCGATGGTAAAGCCGTGCAATGTATATCCGTTCTGTTGGTATAAATCAGTTAGTAAAAAGAGTGGCAGAGCCCAAAATGTGAAGGTATGAGTTTCAGTCTGTTTCTTTTGATCAATAAACTTTTCCTATTCTTTTTGTTCGACTTGATAAATCAAGTAGAAAACACTTCAACACAAACTTTCTCTTGCTAGAAAGTCTAATCAGGACATCCAGGTGTTGTTTAAGAAGTGGAGCCGATGTCATGGTAACGTCTGGTTCAACGATCATTTTCAACCATGACTACACGTCAAGAAAAGACCGCCAGCCGACGGTTCTTCGGTGTCGACGTGTTTGATTGGTGAGGTTCGTTTGTCTGCGACATCCTGAGCTGAACTTCATGAAACTTTGTGATGAAGGAACAAACCACAACACTGTATTGTGAATCTGGATCATTTTCTTTAAAAATGTGAGATTGGGCATATCTCAACGATATCTCAACGATATCCTGTAATTTCAACAATCTACAGATTAAAGACATAATTAAAATAACCAGTAACTAGCTCTGACTGCAGATTAGAAACTCTTGTGTGATGTTGGAAGTGTGTTTTGGATCGTTCCCATGCTGGAATATTCTTCTTCTGCCAGGCTTCTGGAGACTGCGAGTCACCTTTTGCACTCACGCAGCCCCATCCCCTCGCACTCTAATCTCCCTACTTTCTATAAACAGTTTTGGCACCAACTGAAGAATACTCACTTTGATCAGTTTTTTAAATCAGGCTTCATTTCCTCAAGTCACAAAATACTCTTTTGTTCTTCGATTGCCCAGAAATACCAGGAAAATGCACAGACTTCTCTTAAGCAAGGCATTACAGACTCATTGCCTTAACTTTCTGCAGATTCTTCGAAGGCCCATTTTGAAGTAGGAAAAAGCCCTGGTTGTGATGACAGAGCCGTCCTGGTGTCATCCTGTCAAAGGAGACTATTCATCAGGCTTCTTTTCATGATCTTTAGAAACTTTGACTCTCACAGCTTTGTACTGAAAAGCACGCAGGATTATTTTTTCTGGGACACGGCCCACAGAGATGGACTTATATGATGTCCTTTGCACTGCTGTCACAGAAACTCATCCCACTCCATTCCCACTGAAGACATCTGTGTGACACAGTGGCACACTGATGAGCTCAATTAACCACGTTCAGACGATCGGGAAATCAGAGGTGCTTGTTTCTACTTTTAGCTGTGCTTTCTTTAATAGAAACACCATTACACACAAGAGGAACTATATTATGTCTCAACACAGAGCTGCACATCACAGACCATGTGTGTGCTTGTCGTACACTCTCGCTGACAATCTCATGAGACGCACAAAAGCTCAACCGCAAGTTCCTGCAGTGGTCACACACTAGATAAAAATAAAAAAATAGAAAATTCCAGGAGCATTTTTAGTTCTTCTGGTTAAAAACAAAACGATGAAGACATGTTCACACGAAGGAAGACTGATTACGTTAGTCTGATCATCATGTGGGAATTTTTGTTAAAAAATGTATGCAATAAAGAAACTAGGCAACAGTAACAACAAGGAGAACGGTGTGTCACATGCATATTTAACCATCCATGCACAGCAGTGCCATATTGTGTCTTAAACACTGCTAAAGCACGTCCCTTTTGTCTATCGTACTGCTGCCAAAACGCTAAGCGCTGCAGCCACTTTTATCGATAGATTAGCTGAAGTCTGAATTTTCCCGTCTTTAAAATCTCAGCAGCAGTGAGGGAAGAAAGCGGACAGATGAGAGCATCGAGGGCAGCAGAAGATGATCTAAAGTGCAGAGTTACTTACATTAAAGAGGGAAAGGTAAAAACATTAGGGAGAGGGAGAGTGAGAGAGGGGTTTGGAGCATGGCTGAATTTAAAGTTGAGGGACTGAGTCAGTTGTTCCTCTCGCTGCATGCCAACGGAAAAAACCGAGAGCTCTGCTCATGAGTGGCTGAACCCTCTCATTGCTTCATTTCTTGGCGTCTCTGACCCAGTTAACACTCACACCAGCGCCGTGCAATATTTTGTCTGCTTTCATGTGTCTTCCTGGTCAAACAGGTCATAAAACGCACTCACCGGAGGTTTTGGTTAGCGTGAAACTTTATCATACTGATGCCCGACAGCTTTAGAGGATTGTATCTACACACTCCTGACCTACAGCAAAATGTTACTGAAGTTTTCTATTTTCTTTTTCTCATTTAACATGGAACATATTATACTTCCACTTATTCTATTTTAATGCACGTGACAACTGTAGTTAATATTTACGCTGTGAGTACCAAAGCATTGAGCCACAGACTTTCTCAGTCTTGGTGCTGTAACCGGACGCCACCACTGCAACAAGTCGGCTTGTAAAGTTCCTTCCCTCCTTGATATTCCACAATCACCTGGGAGTGGGATTTGTGTAAAGTGGAACTGTGAACCACAGCAGCTCAGCCATGAAGTGTCAGACCACATAAAGTCACAGAGCTGGTGCTGAGGCGCAAAAGCGTGTAAAAGTCTCCAACGATCTGCGGACTCAGTAATAGCAGAGCTTCAGACCTCCTCTGGCATTAATATCAGCACGAACATTGTGCACCGGGAGCTTCATGGGATGGGCTTCCATGGCCGAGCAGCTCCTGTAGGTGTAACATGTAGGTGGACCAAGCAGGTTGAGCCTTGATCTGCCGGCTCCACTTTCCATTCTTCAAAGCTTTGCAAGCACCTGTTAATGATTTGCTTTTAATGGTAAGAACAGCTGTGTTGAGAGGATATGCTTATGCTCTCTAAGGATCCGTTTAGCTTAACTGGTAATTTTAAATAGTTCAGCAGATTTTAGATAAAACTTGTGCACATTTGCTTTTGGATGCTTTTATTTCGTTTTGTGTCTCTGCATTGTTGTTTCACAGCTTCTTTCTTAGTAACCCCTCTGAAACAAGTCTATGACTTTTATTTTCAGGCTGTAAGAAGAGAATTACAATAAAGAAACTACATAATCAGAGTTTACAAATGTTACTCTCTGAAAAGGAAAAGATGTATTTAATGAACTAAACGTATTCAGCAGGTGTGCTAAAACCTACGGAAAATCATTGTTGGAGTTCGATTCTGCCTCAGCACATCTGGCCTTCAGTCAGCCGAGCACCTGAGACTAAAAACAGTCAGAGCACAGTTTTAAACTGCATCTATTTCAGGCTAAAAACGGCAGCCATTAGCATTGCAGCTAGCTGTTTGTCTTTGATGTCCTCTACTGGTGGACCATTTTCTTAGGCGGTCAGCAAAGATAGGCCTCGGCTCTCTCTTGAAGCCCATCAGTTTCTCATTAAGCCTGATCCAGCTGATTATTTTGACATCTCTTAGGTGACAGCTGCCGCCTGTCAGAGCAGCACGCAGCAGATCTCGAGCAAGGGCTTTCCTTTGATGCTACATCAACAGCGACTCCAGGCAAGATAAAGGGAATTGAACCCAGATGTGTTTTGACCAGATCTGTATAACCCGCCGCTAGGATCATAAGACATGTGTCTCCACATGGCAACAGGAAATCTCCAGATTTTTTTCCTCCTTTTTAGTGAAGAATGGAGAGATCCTGTTTTAGAGTCTGTTGTTTTCATTGCTGCCCACTTCCTTTCCTCACATGGTCTAACTAAGCATTTTACTTGAGTCAAGAATCTATAGAGAACGCAAAAAGAAGGTGAATGAAAACAGATGCTGGAGGGTAAAGAGAGGTTCTTCAAAAAAAGCGAAAATCTTCCTTTCTCTCTTTGCGTTTCACTCAGCTCGGATGAATTGGGATCAGTTTCTCATAGAGAAGTCAGATAGGGACGTCAACATGTTGAGCAACACTGATAAACCACAAAATTCCTGTAAACACCCCCCCAAACAAAAAAAAGAGTTTGAGCCACTTCAGTTAAACACTGATGTCACTCACTTGTTATTTTGTCTTTGCTTCTCCGGTTTTTCCACAGTTGTTATTCTGTCTTTGCATCTCATATCTGTTTATTTTACTTTCTCCACACGGATGAGTCTCCCGTTTGATCACAGGTTTCATGTGCAGCTCCTGGGTGAAGTAATCCTGGAGCCATAATTAAACTTATCCTTCCTCTCCATCAGGGCTGACTGTTGTGTCTGACGGCACCACAGGGGTGACTTCACGGAGGGTAAAACTGAAGTACACAGCCTCTGCCACCAGACTTGATGGTGTTTAAATTTGCACTGAGGGGTTCCTGTTGCTATCTCAGTAAACTGACACATTGCCACCGTGCTGTTAGAGACATTTTCCTTGAGCTGCTGGAGACGACGCTGCAGTAAACAGCCGTGTTTTCTCACTTTGTTTACAGACATTCATCACTGCGGCGGTGTGTCTGCCACGGGACAGCAGCCTGCGGCCTCTTATAAACTGTCTGACTTTGACTTATCCACCTTGTCTGGCTTGACTCACGTGCCAGCGACTTGTGGTCAGTGACTAAGGTCCTCCTTCGTGCATCCTGTGTCCACGCAGAGCTGCAAAACACGCCTGTAAATTGAAATGACTTCTCTTGCACAAACGGAGTGACTCAAACTCACATAAAATCTGCATCCTGTGTTATAGGATGGGATTGTAAACTGCAGCTTCTCACAGCATGACTGAAAATGCACCATAAATGGTCACATAAATGTACTTTTGACCAATGACGTTATGGTAAACTGGAACTTTGATGGGCAGAAATGGGCTGAGATCGCAACCACCCGCGGTGCTTGAACTTAATCATTTTGGAGATCTGATGACAGAATATGTTCTTCCCCTCTTTAGCATTTCCGTGCCGCTGTCTCACATCCGGACACCTGAGGCTTGCTGTATATTGTCTGTGCATCATGTCCAGCCTCACTGGATTCCTGTCTGTGCAGTCTGCACAGGCGGATGAAAACCTTTAACCCCCACCCCCTTATGACCACCACAGCTCCCCCTTTTTCTCAGAACAAAGCAGCTCAGCTGAGGTTTCTAAACTGTACACAGCCCCTGCACGGCTGGATCTCCCCCACTTACTTCTGAAAACTTTTGACTCATGCCCCCCCCACCCATGGAAAAATAGAGGTTGGGAAGTTCTTGGAAAAATGGTCAGGCTGTTTGAACAGGAGAAAATAAACATGAAGAGTGGCAGCTTTTAATGGAAAAAGACCTACTAGAATTTAGAAACTCATAAGGAGCAAAGGTCATTGGAGTGTCACAGTAATAGATCGCTATACAGTTATTGTTAATATATCCTTAAATTAACCAGACAGAAAAGAGATCAAACGCAGTCATTGTTTCACAAATGTGTGAAAAGCACATCTGGAAATGAAGGCACACTGCAGCTTGTATCGCACGGGCAGAAATTCACGTGTGTATGAATGCGCGCTGGTTGGAGTAAATGCATCTCGTTTTCCATTTCACTTACCTCGGCTGCTAGTACGTCTGCAGTAACGGAGGTAAGACCAAAGCAGCAGAGACCGCAGGCCAGCGTGAGGACCCGGAGTATCATTCTGGTATCTGCAGCCTACCTGAGAGACTTTAGGGAACTAGCGCTCTACACAAATCCGTCCTGAAGGGAGAAAAAAAAAATCCAAAACAAAATCGACTGATGCTACTCCGCGATGTAAAACGTGGCACAAAAACTTTGTCGTATCCGCGTGGACACTTTGAGCGCAGCGAGTTACTTTTACGCACAAGAATGCGCAGTAGAGTCAGAGCCGCACTACAAAAAAATAAATAAATGAATAAAGGACAAAGGGCTAAACTCTGAAAAGAAAAGAGAGATGCTGCAAACGAAAGCCCCGCAGTCTGGCTCCCTTTTCTCTCAGCAGGACTGCCTGAAGCGTGTGCGGACGTGGAGAGAGCGAGAGAGTGGGGAAGAGGGGGGCCTTGTTTTCTTCAAGGTCCTCCTCCGGGGGGAGGGGGGTGGGCATCATTAATCAATTACTGCTAGCCTAGAAAACCTTTAGGTGAATGAATACCAAAGTAAAAGCATAACTGAAAATACCGGGGACTCAGACATTTGTACGTTGTTTTTTTTTGCGCAAGTTTAAAGCAGAAAAATGAATTGATGCAATATAGCGCACCATCAGCCACCAGCTGTTACTGTTCTGCTCCCTTCGTTGTTGGACTGGCTTTAAGGGTGATTCTGACATCAGGCCACGTTTCTGTGTTTTATTAGGGTGAATAACCTGCTTAACGCGCACGTGTCACCTGTTGCAGACTTGAATTAAAATAGATTAAAACCAGAGTTGTTTTGTGATTCCGCTTTTACTGTACAGTCTTCTTACCTGCACACATACAGACACAGTACACCGTTACACATTTTGCACACTTTCTCCAGACGCATGCTAGGCGCACTGCATTACAGAGAGCGTCCTGGCCCATTTACCTCTGCTGGACTCGCTTTTAGGGGATACTCCCTCTTGTGGTGTAACGGAGGATTAGCCACTCTTCTAGCACTGCTATACGTTTCGCCGGTGACTGGAGCTTGTTCTGTGACAACTAAAAAAAGAATATTTTAACCATCTGAACATTGTAATGAAATCAAACATTATTGGGGGCAGGTGGTTTATTTTCATCCATGACATGTTTCTCGCCCTTCCATATCATCGAAAAAAGAAAAAACAAATATATATTTAAATTAATTAAGATTTCCGCTTTAAAAATTCTGCATATTCAAATCATAGCACACATATGCTATGATTTTAAGGACCCCTGTGCCGTTGAACTATGTTAAGTATGACTGAAGGCAAGATTGTCAGACGTTTCTTTTAGATAAGCTGTGAGCAACAGCTGATCAAAACAAACAAACAAACAAAAAAAACCCCGCCCCCCCAAAAAAACTCCAGTGTCTCATAACTTACATAGTTTCCTAATACTGCACCTCCCCCTATTTTTTGTGCTCCTCTGCATGGTTCCAGACAAGAGGAGGAAATGCTTACTGAGATCGCAGTGCTTGTGTGGGGGTTTTGTTTTGTCACAAAACAGTGACTGTATGAACTCATAATTCCCAGTAACAAGCCCCCCCCCTCCCGCCGGAAGCATTAGTATCTTGCTTGAGTATTTTTTCGTTCATGTGACTCCTAATGTTTTACTGAGGGAGATGAATGTATTTGCTCTATATATTATCGGAGGGCCCCTGAAATCTGCACCTGTGAGCAAAAGTGTGCAAAAATATTGTTGTAAACTTGGTGCATTAACATTTAAACAGTGCTCTGAATAAACCGAAGCTTCTGCTTCACAGCATCAAATGTTAACAAACCTTCTTGTGCTTTATATATTAAAATTTTAACTCACTGCAGCTGTAAAACAGCAGATTTAAAAGTGTGAGGTTTTCCTCTGAAATGCTGTGGAGTGCTTCAAAGTAGCACAGATTCTGCGGAGTCAAGAAAAGTGGAACTAGCTGTCACAGCCACTCAGGCAGACTGTACTCAAACGCATGACTCAGTTCTAAAAGTTTAACAAGTTTATTCACAAGCACACAGGAGCTGTTTTAGTTGAGCCAAAAACTCTCAGTCTTTGGTTCCAGACAGCAGGCAAACCCACAGCTCCTTCTCTCACCAAACGCAAACTTCAGCTCTCCGGGTTGCAGAACAGTGCACAGAGGACAACAGGGTAAGTGACTTTCACAGAAAGACCAAAGCAACACAACCAGCAAAGGAGCCAGCTTTAGTTCAGTAATCAGTGACTGAAGGTGAATCAGCACCTCATCAAGGACAGGTGAGCTAATTACTCCCAGGGGTGTGGAGCCAAAGGGCGTGAATCCAAGACTCCCACGCCTGAAACCCAGGGTGAGGTTAACTCACACTGACACACACACGCACACAAACAGACAGAGGTGAGACAGGGCCTAAAGAGAGGAGAGAGAGACGGCGGTGAGCCCACGCAGGAGGACTGAGGGACCATGACACCACCTTTGATATGATTTGGCACAAATGGACAGTTCTTCATATGTTTTTAGACAAGTGACCTATTGAAGTAAGTAAAATATTAGAATATTAATACATGTTTTACTTTTCTTTGGAAAGAAATTGACTTTTATAATTTTTTCCTCACTGAATGATTGCCAAGTCCTGAAAGAACAATTTAAATATGTTAAAATGACACATTCAGCACAACAGTAGATCCAGGAAAATAAACATCCCACACTGGCACAAACCACTCTGAAGTTTTAAAAATGCTTGATCTTTGTTATGTTTGTACTTTTACTTAATTAAACCTTTCATGCTGGTTCTTACACACTGCCACAGTGGAGGATGCTCATATTACACAAACTTTCAAATGAGTTCAAATGTATCCTGAAAGCAAAAAGCTTGATTTGCTCGAAATATTTGGTTTCAGACAGTATTTTTCTCCTGTTGGTTCTGGATGATGTCGTGCAGAGGGGCAAATCCCAAACACTGAGCTGGTAACCTTCTGTTTGCAAGGGGCAGCCAATCAGAAGAATGCTAGCTTAAAGGGATGGTGGTCTTATTGTACCCATAGAGGAGGCATTTGCCTATGCTGGGCCCACAGAGAGGGGTTTTCCAACATATGCAAGTGCGCTCCTGTGTGTGCAGTCCTCCAAAATCCCACCTGGAAGTTGGTCAATGTGAACGTGCATCAGTCAAATGTTAATTAGTTGACAGGTGACCTGGTACAGAGAGTGGAGTGGAACACCAAAGATTATAAAATGCAACATTGTTTCATTCACTTTCACTTCAGCTCTTCATTAGTTAGAGTTTTGCTGATGGGCCAACACCCACACAGGCAAGAGTGGCCAGACCAGTTGTATCACAACAGACACTTGCTGCAGGCAACAAGCAGTCTATAGCTGCCAACACACCGGCAGCACTGCTGACACTGCTGAACCATCATTTCTCATTTAGGAGGAACTAAGAAAGCTTGTTTCAGAGACTTGATGAACTGAGAGGTTATACCACTGTAGTAAAGTCAAAGAATAAAAGAGCTCTTTTAACCTTTTTTTGCATGTTGTAGCTTCACTTGGATGTCTGACTGTTACTTTACTGTGTGCAGAAATTAATGCAACAAAGGAGAAAATTCTTCTTTGTATCTTAAAGCATAATTTATTACTTCACAGCTGGTCTGTTGACCAGCCATACTCCAGGAGTCTGCTATAAAAACTGCATCACAGTGGGATGAGAAAACTTAAAATCTTCACTTTGAAGATGCACAAATATAAATAACCATTGACATTTACAGATCCCACTTTTTTATGAATTGAACCCGATGTTGGACGTTTGCGTCATCCCGCACTGACACCTTGTGTTAGCAAATGCACATTTCACCTTTAAGTCTCAGTCTAATCAGCAAATCTCGCTTGTTTAAATGCGTTAGAGTACAATGTTTAAAAAAAGACTTGGAATTTTAATTCAGTGTAACCGCGTAATGTTTAAAAATATACATTGTGGATATTTTTATGAATGGGAGAAAACCTGTAGTTTTAACATTGTGCGTCACTAGCCCCGCCCACCACGCGTCATGCGCTGAAATGTAAGGAAGTAGCTCTGAACTTGTCAACAGGAAAGGCCGACTGTTATGGTAAGGTCCCTGTAAATTTATGAATCGTGTGTGTTATTTGTGCTTCTGGACTCTATATTTTAGTTTCTTTGGGTGTTTAAACCGTCCGTGTCGGGCTAGGGGAGATTTTCGGGGTGTGTCGCGGCCTGTAAAAAGGACCTTAAACGGAGAAAGGAGTGGGGATGTTAGCGTTAGCCGTTAGCTCGGCTGGGAGCTAGCCGTTAAAGCTCTGAAGAACAGCTACTCTCTCTGTTCAAACCGAAACTGTGGCGTTTCCCTACCTCTGGGCGAGATTTCAACATTTAGGGAACAAAATACGAGTTTGATCAAGCAGAACTGAAACTCTGTGTTGGTTTACTTTACTGGGGATAAGACCGAGAGAAGGGGAAGTGTTAGTTTGACGGGGTTTTATCTTAGTAATGGGAGCGTTTTTGGCGTCATTGTTCAGAAGATTATAGGAAGGAAATAGCGGTGTGTGTTTGTGTCTGGCTATTACGCGTGACTGCGTGTAAATAAAGATCAAAATAACCTTTGTGGTCAAGGGGCCTTTGCTAAGTTTTCCTGCATCGATGCTCTCCCAGTAATGGATTATTTCCGCCTATAGTACATGGTAGTGCTAATGTGTTTCTTTGTGTGTGTGTTGCATAATCGCAGAGGCATTTCTCCCTGCTGTGTTTATGTAATCATTTTCATCTTAAAAGTACTTTTTATGTTACTTAAACTAGTTTGTGTGCACTAAGGGTGAATATAAATGTAAAAAGCTTTGTATTTGGCTTTAGTAGGTGCAAAACTACAACTTTACTGGCTCGAGACTTGTTTACATTCTTTGAGTTCCCAGCCATGTATTTCACCAACTAGTGCTAAATTTATCCTGAAGGCAACACTTTACTCTTTTGCATCATCTGGTCACATCTATTAGATTTGCTGCATACAGTGGATACAGTGCTGGAGTCTGAGCTGCTCTTCTGGATATCAACCATTTCTAAATTACATAATGGATAAGGTTCAGTGGTTCACACATTCCCCCAACAAGTGAAACACCCCCGTTTGGTCCCAGGAGGAGACACAAATCCACCTTGGGGTTGCATCAGGAAGGGCATGCGGCGTTAAACAATCTGCTAAATCAAACATGTTCAGCTACCTGTTGTGGCGTCCCCTTGTGAATAAGGGAGCAGCTGAAAGTATTTTTTTATATTTGTTGTTGACAACTAATTGTTTCAGAGACACTGTTGTTGTGGGGTTGATTGTGATAGTGTTTCTTATTTTTGGTTCAGTTGAGTTTTGATGTCGTCGTTGATAAGAGTCGTTTCCCCGAATCGTAACGCGTTTCTCATTCATCTTCTTTCTTCCTCTGCAGGCGAAGTCTTGAAGAAGACCTCCTGAAATGGCACTTAACTGACTTTTTTTTTTAAAACTCCCCCCTTAACTTTTGAATTTTATTTTTTTTAAAAGTGCATTTAAATATTTTAAAGAAGAAGCATAACCACAATGAAAATCAGTCACAGCTTCCCTGCCCTCCTGGTTTCCATAACAGGTGAATGAACACACATTCATTTGGTGCTTTTGGCTGTTTGTGTATCTCTCTGAGGTGGCTGCTTTAAATGTTTATCAACCAAAGGTCATGTTTGAACTTTTTCATGTCATACAGCATTTACAGTCACTGTGAGCAGGTGTTATAAAGCATGTGTGTTTGTGCTTCTTCCCTCTGCAGCATGGAGCTGTTTGGAACCTGCCCTCTGCTCGCGTAAGGAGACAAACACGTTCACATTTCACTGTGTTGTGTCTCGTTTCATGAGATGTTTAATTTTTAAATTTATATTCCTCAACCCCACAGTGGTGATTAATCACCCCATCGTTCCTGGTTTAGTGATGATCACATTTAAATAAAATTAGCTTGACGTTTGCTTTACGCCTCACAGGTTTAACATCAAACAACAGCGCTTCATTTATTTACATACGGAAGCTACTTTTACTAACTCTGCTTCCTTGTCTTTGTCACAGCCCACTGTGGGCGGTCCCTTCAGGTGCTGGACGATAAAGTGGGAGTGATCAGGAGTTCTGCTTACTACAGCTGGTCTTACCGCTTCGGCTCAATCTATGACTGCTGGACCATCACGGGTCCAGAGGACGAGCCGATCATTCTCAGGTACGGATGCTGCAGGGAGGCGAAAAGCCATGTAAACAAGGTGGCACTTTCACAACTCAAATGATTTACTTCCAGTCATTTGCTGCAAATCTGGTGCCCTGGGATAATTATTAACAGCGTACAGAGACAAGCAGTGATTTTTGCTATATTAAAAGTATGTAAATGCCTGATCATTTTCTGTGTTAGGATATGAGGTTATGAATAACCCAGATTGCCAAACAAAGATTAAATACAAAAGTCTTCCTCTGGTTTTTGACCTGTGTTGTCTTTGAGAAACTGTGGGTTCCTCCTCGCTGATACAAACTTTCTCTTATTGCAAATCTTTTCGCAGCTTCTCTCAGTTTTCTGTCCGCTGTAAGAAAGAATGGGTGTCTATAAAATCATCAGCTGGGGGCGAGCCCATTGTCTTGTGTGGCTCCAAGCTGCCACAGCCAGTCGAGCTTCCCGGGGGAAATATTACAGTGATGCACCACTTCCTCCCTCATCTGTACCCCGTGTCATCGTTTCTGTTGAACTACGCAAGAGGTACGAGGATGTGGCGTGCGCCCGCGAGCAGTTCCCGTCAAAGGCTGCAGCTTTCAGTTATTTTAGTAATCGACTGTTCTGTTTTTTAAGTCTTTTAAAATGAACTTCTTGGTTTCTGTTTTAGAAACGTGTGTTTTTAATAGTTTAACTGCTTACATCTGTGGGGAAAAAAGCAGAAGCCTTTCATCATATTTATGAGCCGTATTAAAACGAGACTTCTAAAGAAAACATTCTTGTAAATGCAAAAATAATCACAAATACAATCTTATTTCTTAAATACATTAAGACATTTGAGTTAATAAAATAATTGGTTTATATTAATATGTCTAAAAAATAATCTTCCTAAAGCCTTGGAATATGGTCTCATGCTCCCATTTTAGCATCGCTGTGACAGGAGGTGGGAGGGCTGCTGGCAGCCTTCAGCGAGCTGCCTGATTTCAACGTCGTGTCAGACAAAGTCAGCAGTTCATCTGCATATTTTAACTTGTGCAGCTTTACTGTAGATTTTTCACAGCTTCAGAGTTCACCTTTCTTCATGTTGGAGCTTGTTGAACAGGTGGTTTGATGAAGGACTCCTCCAGCTTTTTCCCAGGAAAAGTTTTAATCATAATCACAGGAACAAACGCTGCTTTTTTTTTTTCTTTTTTGTGCGGTAGAAAAGCGTTTCCTTTCACTTCATCTGAGCTCGCAGGCTCTGTACCGGCTCCGCCTCTTTATTTGTGTGTAGGCAAACTCCACGTTAAACTATAACGGCTTCATCACTGCTGCTGTTGTGTTATCAGCCTTGTTGTGGGGGCTGCATGGGCTTAATGTTGTCATACTTTAAATTCACACACATGCTTCCACATATGTTTCCACTGCAGGTCTATTTTTGCATTGTGAGCTACAGACTCCTGCATTAAATGAAGAATCAAAAGCAAAAAAAACATTGAGGGTTTTTTGGAATTGAGTTGTTATAGTTGCTCGATGAATCGTTGTCGCCCCAGTTCCAGTGCTGCTTATCCCAGATTATATAAACATTTTTTTTTATTCTCTTTCCTTTGTACAGATCCAAACGAAGGCGATTGCCCAGAGACATCTTTTGAATGCCACGGGGGTCGCTGCCTTCCACTGTCCTGGCGCTGTAATGGGCAGGTGGAGTGTCTCGGTGAAGGTAGTGATGGTATCGGTAGTGATGAACTGGATTGTGACGCAGAGGTGACCAAGCCAGAGGCTCAAACAGAGACGTATACAGAGAAGAACCATTACTGGGACATATCACGTGAGCGGGACTTTGAAGACTATCTCTCGCCGGAAGAGACCGATTCAGGTGGTCAGGTGGATCACGAAGAGCCTGAGACATACGGGGAGCGTGCTGTGACACCCACTCCCATCGAAGGGCCTTGTGGAGGGCTTCTTCAGACCTTTTATGGGACCTTCTCCCCTCCAGATTCTCAGGGTCGTAATCAGTACTGTGTTTGGACTCTGGACCCGCAGGACTCCAGGCCGCTGAGACTGGACCTGCAGCAGCTGGCGCTGGGGTCTAGGGACCGACTCACCGTCTACAACAGAGAGGAAGGCAAAGGAGACATTATTAAAATTGTGAGTTTACTCATCTAAACATTCATATTTTTGTTTGTTTTTTTCTTTTTAAACTGCTATTTTAAAACCTTCTGTGTTTTGACAGCTCACCTGCTCCTCCAATTCCAAATCAGTCCAAGTTGAATCCAACACTGGCGTGATGTCGGTGGCATATAACAAAGTTTCAAGTTTGGAGGCGATCGGCTTTAACGCCACATTTCACGTCAAAAGCTACTGCCCTCCGTGGGAAGGTCGGTGCGGCGGAGCGTCAGGAGGCTGCTTCACCCAGGAGCAACGCTGCGACGGGAAGTGGGACTGTCCTGAGACCGGGAAGGACGAGGAGGGCTGCAGGGGCTGCAGTCAGAACCAGTTCGCCTGTGGAGTGGCAGGACAGAGAGTGGTGGCGTCCACCCACTATGCTAGCAGACCCGTGTGTTACCCAGTGACAGAGAGATGCAACTACCAGCTGTACTGTGCTGACGGCAGCGACGAGAGGGACTGCACCGTGTGCCAGCCGGGGACCTTCCACTGTGACAGCGACAGGTCAGCATGCAGCCATGGTTTGTTGGGGGGGGGGCAGGCTTTTTTTCCTCACCACAGAAACGAGTGCTGCTGGTTTTGCTTTCCCTTGTTACACAACTAATCAGGTGAGGGCTTCAGGCTCGGGCGTGT
>VOQJ01019539.1:15202-28230 GCA_015052665.1 Apistogramma diplotaenia
GAAATTTAAAGACGCGTAAAACAAAGGGGGGGAGGGTGTTAAAGGGAAATTAACAGGGTGAAAAAAGAAAGGGGGGGGGGGGGGGGGGGTCAGTTTGGAGGCTCAGACGAGCACAGAGATGCCGACGGTCTGCAGAGGCTTCGCTCTTTGCTTTGGTTCCCGTCCTGTGAGGGAGATGATGGTCCGTGTTTCATTCCCATTCTTCAAACGTCTGGATGAACTTTCTTTCATGGTCTACATGGAAGGCCCATAAAGGGAACTCTGTGAACCAGTCCTGATGTTTCACTGGCAGAGTTGATGGGTTTCCTTTCAAATCAGCTTTGTAAATGAGTCTGATGCAGCAGAATTATGTTTTTGCTCAGTTTGTGGAAACTGGAGGGAAATCCTTCATTGTTTAAAGGTGTGTGTGTGTGTGTGTGTGTGTGTGTGTGTGTGTGTGTGTGTGTGTGTGTATCATTATAAAAACTGCTTGGCTGTATTATGGTTATTCGGCACTAACTTAAACAGATGAGACATATAAGGATTCATTAATAACTATTAACCCCATGAAAAGTTCATTGATTCAGGGCTTGAAAACAGACACTTTCCAATGCTGGAGTTGTGTTGATGTAAGACATCATAGATGAGTCACTGACTCATAATGCAGAGATATGACTAATCATGATTTAATTAATTTTGCCCTGAATTCATAAAAGGTAAATGTGCTGTGCAGAGCCTTACAGGTCTGTTCTGGATCCATATCCAGGATTTTCCTGAGGTGTCCGTCCTTGAATGCACCACCCAGCAGGAAGTAGTCTCCTTTAGACACATTGTGTTGCAGGTACGGGAAGTGAATGCACCACAACTATATACAGAGTATCCACAGACTTTAGAGTAGGGAGATGCAGGTTAAAGACCAGCTCATGCTGACAGCACAGGACATTTCTGTTCACACATGTGTGTGAGCAGCTGCTCTGCCTCATCGATGTGCTGTGGCATAGATAAGGTTACTCTTCAGACTTTAGCTGCATTTGGAAATCTAACATAAAACGAATGCAGACATATCACATCTAGTTGTAAACTCCCATCCATTTGAAGACATAATTTCTGCTTGTTACAGGCTCACATTTTATGGTCCACTTGGGTAGAAGAGGACATTAACATCTGAACCTTCAGTGGCTCATAAACGAGGCTTTTATGTGAGGTTTTCCAAATCCAGGAGCCCTCGTCACAGTTTTGTTAGCCTGCTACTTACAGAAGCCGAAAGGCCTGTTTGAAAAAAATCTGGATTAAAATGTAAAATCATGTTAATTTTACCTTAAGATTAATTTTTTGTGAAGATACTAGAATACCAGGATTATTAGTATTAGCAGTAAATATTAAAAGGCTTTGCTTCTGCACTGCATGTATCTACATGTTAGTTTTCATTCAAATCCAGGCTGCCTGAACTGCAGGCAAAAACAAATACATGAGCAAATCATTTGTGTGTTCACTGCCATCAGCACCTAAAGGAGAGCACAATATCTGCAGGGCTGAGTCTTCTTCAAGTGCCACAGAGCGCCCCGAGGCAGCTCATGTGAAATCCACGCAGGCCTTATCCATGCAGGGAATGACAGCAATGAATAAATCATCAATAAATATGACGGTATCGAAGGCAGGAGTGCTTTTTTGTGTCTCTTTAAAAGAACACTCGCGCTACATCGTTTTTAACTAAAAGAGCAGCAGGTGGAAGAGGAACGAGGCGGCGCGTGGATGTGGGTGAATTCTCCAACATGCAGCAGATTGAGAGCAGTTCACTTATTAATTTAAAAAGTGTCAATTTTTTATAAAACCATGTAGTAATCAGTAGTGTGAGGAGAAGCTAATGATTTTCCTTCGCAGTGCCATTGCCTGGATGCAGACTGGCTACAGCAGGTAAAAGATGTGGTCTCATCTCTTCATACCTGCATCAGCTGCCATCCTTCCATCGGGTCAGGCTTTCCTCTTCTGCCTCCCATCACATTACCTTTCTGCGTCTCTAACATCTTAACCAGCTTCCTTTTTTTCAATATAAAGCTCCAGTTTAAAGCAGCAGTTATCTTTAGGCACTTTATATCATCGGGCAGAGACGCTGCAATATCAGAGAAAACCGCAGCGATCAGTGATCATCCCCATGTGAGCAAGAGACCAGCAGGCAAAAGTTAATGACATACAACAGTAGCTTATAAATGCATGGAGACTGAAAAGAGTGGATGAGAAGCGCTCGGTGCGTCACAGGAAGTCCCCCCAGCCCCCCGAGCTTACAGCATCATGGCTAAGGTGGTTCAGGGACAGTTGATCCAGCCTTTACAGTTAAAACTGGCAGCATAAAATTCTAAACTATCACCAAACTCATCCTTTGGCAGACGTGGACCTGGAATCCACAGGGAGAGAAGAAGAGCAAAGGGCCCACATGGAGTCGGGGCAGCGAGCCAGAGATGCACAGATCCAGATACTCCTGCAGGGATCTGGAGAAGCTCGCCCAGAGTCAAGTGTGCTGGCGTTTGTCATCAATGGCCTTCGCTCCTCGTGGGCTGAGGGGGCTCTGAAGAAGAACGATGCACGTGAAAAAGGATCCTTTACTACACTCATCCAAATGAGGTAAGCCATGATGCTCAGTGCTTCTCCTCCACTGCACTGCAGCCTGTTCTCTCTCCTGGAGTGTCAGTGCAGTGTGTGTGTGTGTGTGTGTGTGTTTGAGTGACTCACACACAAGGTGTCCTTTGGCATCTGTGCCCTGTCACGCCTGTTATGGCATTAGGAAGCAGGATCTGTGACTTGTCAACAAGCCGGGTTATTGCTTTGATGGGATGTGCTTTATCTCCAACCATTATCTTCTCTCAAAGCCGAGCAAGTAGCTTTTAGTACCTACACTTAAGCAGCGAGTGCAAAACACCAAGGTCCCAGCAGGATGCAAACCAGGCTGTCAGCACCGCCCCCCCCCCCCTCCATAATTCCTTTCTTTCCCTTTGCTGTTATGCTTTTATTTTCCAAACTGAACCACAGGTTCAGCATCAACGTGATCGTTATGTTTGCCACCACAAACAGTGTTCAAACGGATTCATTTAAGTTTTCATGTCTGCGCAGCTGCAGCTCTGATAATTTAGGATTAGTCAGTATTTCTTTATACGCTTTTCCTGAAGCAGCCACTCATATCTGTATTGATATGCCTGTCCATGGTGGATTTGGCTGATTGCTGGGATGAAAGCTGCACATTCCATATTCTTTCTCATATGACACCCCGATCCTCTGATCTTGCCAGTTTAAATTCAGACCATGATTCCTTCCCTCAGACCACAAGGGAAATTAATAAATGATTAAAGTCTAGTGGAGTCGAGGGATAAAATGGTAAAGACGGATAATAGTGTATAGCTGAATGATGCTATCTCAGTGCACTCAGGGTTATGACT
Source organism: Apistogramma diplotaenia (assembly GCA_015052665.1). NCBI lineage: Eukaryota > Metazoa > Chordata > Actinopteri > Cichliformes > Cichlidae > Apistogramma > Apistogramma diplotaenia. Next base: position 18,610 of record VOQJ01019539.1, read on the forward strand.
CCATCTCCTAGCGTGAGCTTCGGCAGCGCCTGCAGTTGTTCTGTTGACAGTTGTCCTGAGTGATGAAAGGACCCTGAACCTGATCATGTTGAAAACTCTCCCTCAGGTCACACGTAAGGCTGGAACTTGTAGGGAAAATGAATATGGACACTTTCAAATGTAAATCTCTTACCTGTGACTCTTGTGGTTAAAGACGAATTAACAAAAACGTGGTGTTGGGCCACCAAAACAGCTTCAGTGAGCCTGAGGATTCATTCCTGAACCCTACTACAGGGATGGAACAACATACATATTGTAATAATTAATACTCATCACACCCTGTGGAAAGCAGCACTGACATCATAAAGGTTTACTCCCATTAGTCAACATTCTGCTGGGACAAAGATCAGATCTATGAACCAGAGACTAACAAAGCTGAGCCTTAGCAGGGATCAATACTGGTAGGAATGAATTCAAGTTTGAAATGGTTGCTAATCCATATGCACACGTATTGTACGTGTGCAGCATGTGCTGGTGGTTGCATTTACTCGTTTTGTTTTCAAGAGGGAAGAGAATTTATTTTAAAGCTTTTGGGCCAAACAGAGAATTCATGTTTCAGCATTCTTGTTACTGTCTGACTGAGGAATATATATTTACAGTAATTATGGTATTTTTTGTTATTTTTAGTCAGTCCATTAGCCACACTTGTGCAGCAGGGTTTACATTACGGGTCTTCTACTAAAGGCTATGTATAGATTCATATTTAATAACTTTATTGCATATGCATGGACACTTTCCAGCCCATGTTAAACAGTCTTAAACAGTAATAATAAAGGGAAAATGAAAATTTGATAAAAATTAATTGCCTCTAGAAAGTTGCTCGAAAACTCCACTTGAAAATGATGACCTGTGCTTGGTAACTGAGGGAAAATGTGATGTGACACCACTGACAAGCTGTGCTACACTTCAAAACATTACCGAGTCCTCTGGGAGGGCCGGGTTTGATGTGAAGGCCGGCACACTTCACAGCTAGAAAAGCCTTTTATCAGTCACTCGAGTTCACTTTGAGAACTGGAGGCATTTGTAGGCTCTGAAACACACTGGAAGTTAGCATGAACTGCTCAGCACCACTGCAGCTTCTCACAATACAAAGGCCCACAAGAGTATTTTATTTAAAATGCTGTGAAACCTCTGTGTACTCCAACTATGGCTGGACACTCGTATTTTTGCTATAAGGATCATTCTTTAATCTTGCAAACACGTCTGCCGTCATATTACTTTTTACTATATATATATATATAACATCAGTAACAAAAATTGAAGAATATGTCAAACTCTAATGTTACCAATCAACTGAAGACTCGAGAGCTTGAGAAAAGGTGACGACTTCTTTAAAAAATGTTTGTTTCCATTTCATCTTGTTTCCAACTCTTATCCAGTTAAATTCAGAGAGTCCCACATGTTTAAGCCTTAATGGTTGCTGCTCCCTTTGGAGGTACTGTAGCCACGGATCTTATAATTCATGTCCTTCTTTCACGTTTTGTGTTTGTTGAACTCTTGGTCCGATGAAACAGCTGGCAGCGATTATGCTCTGTTTTGTGAATTTTCCCTCAATCCTGGATTATAATTGGGAACTAAAAACATAGGAACTTGTCTTATATCGGAATCATCATTTGGTGTTATCAGATGAAATGGCTAATATGAAATGCATGTCTGAGCTCAGTGAGTTGATATCACATTGTTTTCACCCAACTGGTCACTTCATATTAAACCCTGCAAACGGTACTGTAGAATCAACATCAGCAATAGTGGTTATTGAATCATTACAACTTCAGGATTTTAACTGAGGAAACCTTTTCTTCAATAGCATAATTCAGAGCAGCACAATGGGAGTCATGATAGTAAATATCTGACCATTTTCTTCTGCTTATCCAATTCAGGGTCAAAGGTGTTAAAGGGTTTTGGTTCTCATTGACCTGCTGATGATGATTATTCATAGGAATGACTGGACCAAATCTTATCCAAGTCCTTTATAGTTGATGATGAACTTTGGATGACCTTTTCACCAAAAGTAAAGGAAAGAGTAAAATCAATGGAGGAATAATTGAAAAAGAAAAATCACTTATTCATTTGTAAAACTGTTTTCAATGAGGATTCATCATCTATATTACAGCATATTTCTTTTTAGTTAAGATGAAGAAGATATGAACCACAGCAGCAGGATGTTTATCCATCCAACAGCTCGGCTGTAATTGTGATGTAGGAGAAACTCACCAAAACTGTACCAAACTCTGACAAGGCTGCTCTGGTGTTGATTCATGTTTTGTAAAGAATTTCTGGCTCATCCACCTGAAGGACAGGTGAGCTTAAGCTACGGTGAGGTGCCTGTTTGTCCATCCTCCCAAAATACGCAGGGATCGCCATTACTCCCACAGTATGGTCACAATTTCATTTAATTTGAACGCAATAACTTCTTCACCCACACTGTGATCAAGGTCAAATTAGTCTTTTTACATGCAATAATAACCTCTGAATAATTTCAATCCAATTCTATTTATATATCACCAAATCATAACAGGAGTCACCTCAAGGTGATTTAAATAAGCTAAGGACGTGGCCCACTGTGAGCCGCACTTGGCTGCAGTGGGAAGGAAAAACTCCCTTTTAACAGGAAGAACTCGGATCAGGGAGGGGCAGCCATGTGTCACGGTTGGTTGTAGGTGAGGGGGGGGGGTGCACAGGATGAAACACTGAGGAAAAGAGCCAGAGATTATTAATAACACACAGAGAGGGAAAAGTGAGTGAGGAAGGACCACTCAGTGCATCATGGGAAACCATCAGCAGCCTCAGCCTACCGCAGTGTAACAGTGAAGTTTCAGGGTCACCTGATCCAGCTCTAACTATACGTTTTATCATTATTATTTTAAGTCTAATCTTAAAAGTGAAAAGTCTGTTTCTCGAATTGAAACTGGGAGAAGGTTCTACAGAAGAGGGGGCAGAAAGCCAGAGGTTCTGCTTCTCATTCTACTTTTAAATATCCTCAGGACCAGAAGAAAGCCAGCAGTCTGAGCACCAAGTGCTATATTGGGGTGATACAGTATGGTACTCTGAGGTCTTTAAGATCAACGAGGCCTAATTATTGAAGACCTTGTATGTGAGGGGAATGATTTTAAATTTGAATCTGGAGTTAACATGAAGCCAATGAAGAGAAGCCAATATGGGAGGAATATAGTCTCTTTTTATGATCCCATGAAACTCAAAAGTATTTAAGGTAGTTTTTAGAACAACCTGATAATAAAAATTACAATAGTCCAGCCTAGAAGTAATAAATGCATGAACTCATTTTTTAGCATTGGTCTGAGACAGAATGTTTCTGATTTTAGGGATTTTGCACAAATGCATGAAAGCATTTCTACGGGTTTATTTAGTTACTGGAGGCCAAGGTAACGAATTAACCTGAAATAAGTATCGCTTTATGGATAGATAAATTTGGTAATGAAAATGTAAGCTATGCTTTCTAATAATACTGTGTCAGGGAAGCATGTGTAATGTAAATATAATTGGTCCTATCATGGAACCCTGTGGAACTCCATAATAGGGCTTTGCAATTAATCAAATTTTGATTTCAGCTACAATCACAAAAACAGTATAATCTACAAAAACGATTGCTATTGAAATGATTTTTATCACATTATAATTTGCAAGTATACTCTTAGCCCTGATTTATCCTGCAGCGCTGAGTCTTTGCAGGACCACGGAACCTATGTGGTGGTGCATTAGTGTTAATTACCATTAATTCTTAAATGGGGAATCAACTGAAATGAAACTGAGTCCTACTAAATCTGCCTTACGCCCTAACCTGACCTGCACCTCCCAAGAAATATAACGTGTCGGAGCCGCCTGCAACAATTGGTTCCTCCCATGCATTTCCAGATACTTTTGCGGTACACACTGTCAGTTGGGTAAATATGATGTAAACCACAGCAGCACAGTACCTTTAATATTTGCAGCATGTTCTAATCACTGTAGCAAAATATGGTCGTCAGTATTGATTCCTGAGGTTTAGGTTTATGAAATGCACAGATATGAGTCCACTGTCAGGTCATAAGAAGATAATATCTAAACTTCACTAATGCTGTGATGAATTCCTGATTGAAACTCTTCAAATAAACCATTCTGCAGATCAGTTAGATGTTTCACAACTACTCCAAGAATTTTTGAGATAAAAGTGAGGTTGGAGATTGGCCTATAATTAGCTAAGAGACTTGGTGGTGGCTTTTTAAGTAATGATTTAATTGCTGCCATCTTAAAGGGCTGTGGTACAGAACATAGCCCATTAATAGAAATAGACTGATCATATTTAGGATCAAAGCAATAATTAAAATCAGGACTTCTTTGAGCATCTTGTGGCGTTTAATAGACAAGCTGATGGCTTAGAGAAAGTAATTATAGAAATGAACCCAGAAAGATCAAAGAGGGTCTAAATAAATATCAGTAATGAAAGTAGTCGTACATAATGATATATCTGCGAGATGGTTGCAAAGTTTTTTTGTTTTGTTTTTTTGGTTAAAATTTTATTGAAGAAATTCTAGGTCATTAAAATGGAAGGAATACTCGGCTCAACAGAGCTCTGACTCTTTATCAGCCTGGCTGCTGAAAAGAAATCTGGTGTTTTCCTTATTTTTTCAGTCAGTGAAGAATAGTAAGATATGCTATCTTTGCGGAGGTTGTTTCATAGAGCAACACAATCTTTTTTCAGGCTAAATGAAGATCTTCTAAATGAGTGAGATGCCAATTCCTCTGCAGCTTACAGGTTTTCTACTTTAAGATGTACTTTTGTGAGTTACAGCAGGCAGTCAAGCACTTCTGACTCGAGACTTTGTTTTTCGGGGGAGCCACAGTATCCAGAATTGTTTGCAGTGATGATGTAACACCAAATTATATAATTGACCTCTGTGGGAGTCAAATTTTAGGTAGGTGCTCTGCAGTGTTGGCAGATGGCATTGAGGATAACAGGGGAGGGATTCTATCCTTAACCTTAATTACAGCAATTTCAGAAAGACATCTATTGTAATGAAATGCAATCCCCTCTGCTGTGTAATTCATTATTCATTTAAATGAGGTGATCAGAAAAGAAATGGTTTTAAGGGAACACTGTCAATGTTCACTTTGTATGCTGTATTTCTGAACAAGATGACAGAAGAAGGGGGCCCATTTCCATTTTGAAGGAGACCAGTTGAGTCTAACAGTCTGATAATAGATTAAATGCAGTGTTCAGGCTGTTATTTCTGCATGTACATGGATGTTAAAATCACTTTTTATTCCTCAGTCTGAAAATTCTGATACAAACACTAAGTAAGGATAAACAGTAGATAACAGGAGTTTTCCAAAATGATGTACAAGGCTAAGAGTCAGACTTTCAAATGAATTAAAACTCTGTCTAGGTCTGTGGCTCATTAATGAGCTACAGTGGAAGATTGCTGCTACTCCTCCTCCTCAGCCTACGCTTTGAAGATTCTAACAGTTAGTGTGGCTTGGGCTGTAACCAGGTCTCTGTAAGGCCGGATAACTCAATATGTTGATCAAGTATGAAAAAATTTAATAATAGGGAAGAGAGAGTCCTAAAGTTTAATAATCTACGGTTAACTGTTACTCTTTGGTACACTTGAGGATGTTAAATGATGGGAGGAGAGAAGCTGCATAGAGGCGTATAAGACTGGAACCCTTCCTGGTTCCAACTGTGGATAGTTACATTTTGGGAGTTAAATACATTTGGCCAGATTAATAAAAACGAGAGAGGTTCCATCCAAACTGGGATGGATGCCGACTCTCCTAAAAAAAACCAGGTTTCCCCCAGAAGGTTTCCAGACTATCTCTAAAGCCCACCTTGGTTTTTTTGGACACTACTCAGACAGCCAGAGATTTACGGAGAGCAACTAACACTGCTAACACATCACTCCTAGTCTGACGGGGGAGGGGCCCAGAGAAAACTGCAGAATCCGACTTGGCTTTGGCAAAGTTACACACTGATCCTGTATTAATTCTATTGATGGATTGTGAGCTGGATGAGCTACGACATCATTGACATTCAGGTTTAGGAATTATATTTATTGCTTGCATTTAGTATTTGATTGACAGTTTGCCTGCTTGTCCAGAATTAATAAAATATTAATTAGCCCTTTAATAAAGACGTCATTCCAATAAACTGCAGCTTATTGGAGAAATATAAAGCCTTCCTTTATTCACTATAGGCACTACATACTTTTCAAAGGTGAGATATGACGGCACTGTAAAGTGACTAGTAAAAAGTTATAGCGTGATAAAACATACCTCGGCACCATAAAACTAAAAACAATATGATTACCCTTGAAGCCCACATGTGCTTCAGATCTTCTTCCTGTCCCTTGCCTTGCTGAGCCTCCTGTATTCTGCTGTTATAGAGAGATTTAATATTAGTACAATTAATGAAAAACAATAAAACACAAGGTTGTTTCTTTATTTGTTTTGGGATTTTTTTTTCCCAGGCAGCCACACATGCATTTTTCCTGCCTGCGTTCTATTAGTCAGAGCTATATGACAAGGTGTTTTTGATTCATAAGCCGGCTGTAATCTAATTTCTCTTCACGCCGGAGTGGAGTCCCAACATTTATCAGTAGCAACACTAGCGAAGCAAAGCTATAACTGTGTCATCCCCAAGCAGAAATGGAAGAGGCCTGAAGGGGAGTCAGATTTGACTGGAACAATAAACTTGATTAAACAGCTTTGAATAATATCAGTTTGGTTATGTTGACGGGATTAAATCAACTTAAAAGTGGACGTGACAGATTCTGCAGCAAACTGTGGTGTGAGCTGATTCTGCCACACTTTGATCGTCTTCTTATACAAACCAGATTTTAGCTGTTTCACTTTCAGAACTTCAAAACTTGGTTGGAAACTGGAGAAAAAGATTTCTGAACTGAAACATTTTACATCTTCAACATCAACTCCACTAAATTTAGAATAAAAAAAATAAAAAATCTGTCATTACCATAATAGACTTTAAAGAAATGTGGAATTGTGTGCTGGTTTGCCTGCTAGTAATTCAACAAGAGACACAAAGCAATTATGAAATGTCAACTTTTATGTTTGCTCAGATTAATTACCAATTAAGATTAATTAGCACAGTATTGTCAGAATCACTGTCATTAAGAAATGATTACAGGGCGACAAAAACAATCTGCAGAAATGTTGGTGAAACAGAGGTGACGGCCCTGGTGGTATATAAACATTAATAAAGTATCAGAGAAAGAGAATTACTGCCCGTCTTTTTATTAGGGGCTCTGTTTAGGATGATGACTGAAAACTTAAGCACAACATGATTAAATTGGGCTGTTACAAATTGTCTATTGCAGGCTTACCACTGTGCACTGTGGTTGTTTGGGCCCCTGTTGGATAATTAACTTTTTTCCTCTCTCAGCCAATCAGGCGACTGTCTCCTCGTTTCTCCCAAACAAACATCAAAGTATGTTTTGCTTGCTGATCACATTTGGCTGCAGTACAAATGCACCAGTGCGAACTGGAGGTCAAAGCTTCTTGAAAACAAACGGATCTCGTCGTCCATAAAGTGCAGAGAGGTGATCCTGAGGCGACTAAACTGGAAACCCTCCTCCCGCCATGCAAACGCAGTCCATCAAAGTTATAAAGAGAATCGGTGACAGAGGGCAGCCCGGACAATGAGTCTGAACTACAGTGCAAACAGGCTGTCACCAAACAGGCGGTAAGAACAGGGGCCTCATGCATCCTCCACAGGACACCCTGAGGGAAATGATCAAATCCATGAAGTGGTTGGGCTCTCATGCACCTTTGAGTATCCTTATGAGAGTAAAGAGCTCGTCCAGTATTCCACCCCTGGATGAAAATAGCATTGTTTGTCTTGAGTCAGATTTTCAGCAAGCTGACTTTCCCCTCTGCTACCCTGAAATACCCTCTCTCTGAGAAAGGAGAACCTCCAGCCCCCTTTTTGCCCATCCAGAGGCACGGCCCCAGACCTCCCTGCAATATTGAAGAGATGTGTCAACCAGGGCAGCCCAACACATCCAGAGGCTTGAAGAGCTCAATAACTCTGCGACTGAGGACTTGTTTCACTGCCTCAGTGACATCACTGCTCACCTGTGACATGTTCAGGTTACCGATAGAACTTTAAATGGCCTCGTTGGTTTTGTTGAGTCACTGAGTGCAAACTATTTTTCACTGTCAACATTCAGTATCAAGAGTCTTTATAATTGTCAGAGAAAATTGGGAGCATTAATTATGGATCACAGAGAAAAAACTGGCCAAAAGAGCTAAATCTTGAAGATAGTGAGGCAAAGCAAGTTTATTTGTATACTGTAGCACGTGTACAAGACAGCTCAAGGTGCTTTACATAAAATATTACAGCAGAGAGTAAGAACAGTATAAAACAAATGAAATGCATATAAAAGTGACAGATAAAATCACAGTTAAAAGTAGCAGTGGCAGCGGCAAACAGAATGGTCTTCAACTTCGATTTAAAAGAGCTGAGATTCTCAGCAGATCTACAGTCTTCAGGAAGTGTCTTCCACGTGTGAGGAGCTTAGAAACTGAAGGCTGCATCTCCGCGTTTGGTTCTCACCCTGGGAGCTGAAAGCAGACCTGTACTCTGGGGGGTTCATAGCAGAGCAGAAGATCAGAAATGCATTTTGGCCCTGGACCATTCAGTGCTTCATAGACCAACAGTAGCATTTTGAAATCAGTTCTTTGACAGACGGAGCCAGTGTAGAGATCGAAGAACTGGAGTTAAATGGTCCCTTGTCTTGGTCTTTGTGAGGACTCGAGCAGCAGCATCTGAGTTAACTGCAGCTGCCTGATTGACTTTCAGGGAGACGTGTGAGCACAGCATTACAGTAGTGCAGTCTGCTAAAAACAAACGCATGGACAAGTTTTTCTAAGTCCTGCTGAGACGTCAGTCCTCTAACCCTTGATATATTTCCTCCATGGCACAAACCTTGGCCGTGATGCAGTTCAGCCACACTGAACACCCCTCTGGTGTTTGTTGTTACTTCTTAGTGAAAACTGTAAATATTCCATTTTCACCTGAAACATCTGATGTTTTTTACATGGATTTTGAATGAGGAAGGTATGTCCACACTGATCTGCTTAGACCTGGTACACTAAAGACCTCATGAGTGGCATTTTCATACGGCCCTAATGATCAAATGAGTAATGTTCTGTACTGTCATTCTGTATAAACCCTATACTCACTTCTGGAGTACCTGCCAGGTTAAAACATTATTTTTCTGTACCTTTGCAGTGCACTGCTATGTGGTTGACCTGACCAATAGGGGGCAGTGGATGTTCACAACATTATTATGACTCCAGTGTAGCTGCTAATGCCGATTCTCTCAGTCGACACTGTTTTAAAATAACTTTAGGTGAGCCTTACAAATGCAATACTTCCAAAGTTAAATAATATTTAAATAATATTTTATATATAATACAATAATATTAATTTAATATTAAATAATATAATAATATTAAAAGTTAAATAATCACAAATAAACACTTTATAAGTGCTGAATTTAATAGAGTGTGTGTGTGTGTGTGTGTGTGTGTGTGTGTGTGTGTGTGTGTGTGTGTGTGTGTGTG
>VOQJ01019539.1:32298-44615 GCA_015052665.1 Apistogramma diplotaenia
ATAACCAAGGCCCGCCCTCACCAGCCCCACCCCCCCCCCCCCCCCTTCCCTTATGGGACTTCAAAAACCCCCCCCCCCCCAGCCCAGCCCACACCATCTTTGTAGACCAAAAAGGAAGGCAGCGTCAGCTGAACACTCATCATGATCAAAGTGAAACCTGTGTATCCTTACAACACCCTTTCTTTGACACACAGCTCCCAGATTATCTGTTCATCTGTGCCCCATCCTGTACTTGTCAGTTTTACAGAGTGCAACCTTTCACAGGGAAAGGGTGTGTGTCACATGCAATTAATCCAAAGAGCACCCAACTCTTTTCTTTACTTCTTTAAATTCTCCTCACAGGAAGATCTCTACACCGTCCTGCACAGGCTGATGAAGCTGGTCTCAGTGTAGGGAAATGTCTTTAGGTATGAAGTGTTGGGATGTTGTGGTTAAGAAATAAAGTGCCAAATAATTAGAAAATCGGCATCTTATTTGTGTTTTGTGCGTTGAAATACTAATAACACTGAGGCTGGGCTAGGCTTTGTTTGTTCTCTGCTGTGATGTTTCTGGGGGTCCTCGAAGCATCAGATACTTTGTTTCAAGTTTTTATTCAACAAGTTGTGTCAGGTCATAATTCAAATTATGGTGGATTATAACACAGTGAGGCTAACTGGCTTTCTGTTTCAGTGTAGTGCCTTCCGATACTCCCATACCCCAAAACTCTGTTGAAGATTACCTTTCCTCATCTATTATTTTTGCTGCTCAGCAGTTATGATTTACTCTTCTGCTCTAGTCACATCAATTATAAGTTATTAATCCTCATGTTAAAACTTTCTCAACAGTTTCGCTGGAAAGTTTATCTAATAAACTAGAAAACAACATTTCTGAGCTCAAAAAAGATACTTAGTAAAGCTTACCTGCAATCTTATGATCTTTTCTCATTCTGCCTTCAGTCTGTGTTTGAAAGGCTTCGGGGGAGAGCAGAGCACTTTGCTGCAGCTCTTGACTAAGATCACAACAGTGCAGTGTGGGGTGTCGATAATTCTGTTTGCCACAAAAGATTTTGTGGTTGAGTTGGCTCATAATGTATATTCATATTATGAAGATTAAAAAAACACCACTACTGCTGATGGTGATGGGGACCCCGGTCAACGTGCCTGTGCAGTTTTAATAACGATTTATTCAGATGCCATTGTTGCCTTCATCACCTGGATGGAGAACTTGCCAGACTTGCCCAGATGCTCTGGGTGTGCCACACATGAAACTTGAGCTGGTTCAGGCACCTAACGAGGAGGTTTCCGAGGTGTTCCAGACATTAAGAGATTACATCTCTGGACTGACTGGTTATGTGTTTATTACAATAAATACGACACAAAAATGTTTAATTAAAATGATTTAATCTTAAGTGTTCAAAGAATTAATGGTAAATACGCCGCTAGGTATTTATGTGGACTGTATTTGGAATAAAAGCAGCAAACTGTATTGAAGAAAAATATACAGATTTTTGTTTTAAAAAATAGGCAAATTATTTGTGACTTTAATGTAAGCTACTGTACTGTGATTAATAGTGACTCCTTTCCTGCCCATTTTTGGTGGCATTTGGTTCTCTCTGGAGTTGTTCGGTCTGTATGAAACTCACACTGGCCACAGTGAGCAGGCTGTCAAGGATGGACCTACCTTCAGGTGTGCTCTCAGTGCTCTTAATGAGTTCCTGGATGACATTAAATCCAACTAATGGTCTCTTTAGCTCCAGTCGACTCACAAGAAGGGTACCTTAATGAAAAGGCCTGCATCATGGTTGCCTTGTAGGTTTACTGCGTTCCCTGTGACAGCAGTTACCCTGAGCTCCCCATACATGGGTTCACTGAGTGGGCAGACCCTTTGCAAGCAATCAATAGTACGAGAGCCTCATTCTCCACAGGAAAAGCAATGGCTACAGTTTGGCTTGGCCTGGACATCCATACTGTCTTTGTGTCTTTCTCTCCAATCGGGTTTTGTCAGGGGTACACTGATGAGTGGTTTGACTGGTCCTCTCATGTGTCTGAGCTGATCTAGTGAGCTTCTTCAGTGTCTCCATTGCCTGTTAAAGCCTAAACCTCTGAATTGCGTTATCTTTACCTTTAACTCTCCCACAATGCCACTCAATTCCTCTCACTTTCCTCCATCGTGGTCTGGATGACCTGTCGTAACAGGGCTTCATCAGCAACAGTGGGGTCTGCAAGGAGCGTTTTAAGGTCCCATCCTCATGTCTCTCCCCATGCCTTGGTAGACTGTATTCAGGAGCACACTCTGAAGTGTAGAGGCATCATACTTCACAACTGAATTTGTCAGTTTTGAGGTAAACATTACAATACAGGAATTGCTGTGGAGATTCATCAATCAGTTCTTGGAAGAGCTCTCTGCTGCTCTAGTCTTCCAGATGGGACAGTAGGGAACTTTTTCCCTCTGTAACTTTACGATCTTCCTTGTTCCTTCCTTGTTCACCAGCATGTCTTTAGAGTTTCCACTCTTGCTTACATGTAAAACTCCCTCTCATAATTTTATTATCAGTGTGTTGTTCTCTGCAACCAACATATGCTGTCTGATGTAATATCAGTTATTTGCCCACCATGTATTTTAAACTCCTTCCTCTGCAGCAAGAGAAGGTCACGAAGAACAATCATGCTGTCATGAGTTGGGGCAGCCAGTTCTTCAGACACACCACACCGTAGCGGGAGAGACTCCCGCAAAGCTCGTTCAGAGCTAAAGTTGCACTTTACATAGAGGCTACACGGAGAAATGGTGAGAAAAATGAGTGATAGAAAATGTAAAGCACAAAAAGTGTGTGCAGTTTGCCACGGTCACTCATTATGGGAGGCAACCGTGAAGGCGCACCTGTACACTAACATGCACATATTTCACTGTTATCAGGGTGCACTGTTAATAGATTGCTAGTGCTACAGAAACCTGCACTGCTACTGCAACTGCACTGATGGACTCTCTTCTTGGTGGACCAGCTGAGTCTCCTTCTCTCATTGTGAAATGACATTTGCTGCAGCCAGCGACCATTACCAGTCTCACCCTCTTTAGGATCAAATCGCCTTCAGCTAGGTCTGCTCATCTCTCGAGACCTTTACTGGAAAATCCTGTCACTGCAGCAACAGTTGGTCATTTGGGTCCATAGATCACTGGATCAGCATGAGGTGTTCAACTGCTGCTGATCCTGGACAAGCCCCCATAAATCTGTAACACGCCCCACTACAGGAGGTGTGAAGACAGATTACACACCTGTAAAACACGAGAAATAATGAACAGAGGAAACATGCTGCAGTTTGCCTGGTCAGTCTTGCCAGAATGACAAGCTTATGACAGCAATGGCAACTCATTCCCGCAGCAGGCACTCTGCTGCTCTCTACTTTCTATAGTGACACAGTTACTTGAAGCACAGCACTGGGGAGACTAATATTAACACATTAAATCTCATATTAACTGTACGCAAACAGTGTGAAACATCCAAGATTATATACATATAATTCGACTTACGTTATTTGTGTGGGTCACATTTAACAGTAAATTATTCTTGTGGTTCCAAGTTCCAGAAACCCCAGTTCGTAATCTATGCATGTTAGTAGTAGGATGATGGTTAATCAGTTAAGTCTGGAGGCATTTTTGTTTAAAATTCTGGCTGTATAACGCACATTATGGCTCTCGGTTCTACTAACCAATCATTCAAGGTAATGTATGGCTAATAATTTGATTGCTAATTTTGCTGAGCAATTACTGTATGGAAAAAGACAAAAAAGGCAATGAACCAAAACAAGAATATCTTTTTATTTTTTTTACTTCCTGGCCTGCTAAATAATGCATAGATTCTCAATAGGGAGCTATTCTGAATTTTTGCAATTCATGAATAAGACAAATTCATAAAATCTTGCAGAGTTCGGGTCACACTTCATGAAGTGATTCGGTTCTCTATGTGATGTGACACAAGCTTTAAGCAAATTTGGAACAAAATAAATTATTTTGATCCATCCATCCATCCATCCATTCTCAACCACTTATCCCGTTTGGGGTCGCGGGGGGGCTGGAGCCTATCCCAGCTCACATAGGGCGAGAGGCAGGGTACGCCCTGTACAGGTCGCCAGCCTGTCGCAGGGCCAACACACAGAGACACAGACAACCATTCACACTCACATTCATACCTATGGGCAATTTGGAGTCACCAATTAACCTAACCCCAGTAAGTGCATGTCTTTGGACTGTGGGAGGAAACCGGAGTACCCGGAGGAAACCCACGCAGGCACGGGGAGAACATGCAAACTCCACACAGAGGGAGGCCTGGGCCAAGGTGGAATCAAACCCAGGCCCTTTTGATGTATAATATATTCACTTTTTTTAAAAATGAGTTTAACTTTTTTAATCTTTCTTATTCAAATGTCTTTCTGAGTCTCCTTTCATGCGAGTCCTCTGTCATTCAGAGTATGGTGTAGTATGGTACAAAATCTTTAAGGTCAACATGTACCTGTTTTTTTCTGATTTTTTCCCCAACTTTTGACTATTCTTTTGTTCTGTCCAGGGAGTCTTTGCTTTTGTTTGTTTGTTTTCCAGGAAGGTCAGTGAGAATCCCATGAACATAATAAACTTAGTTTCCTTTGAACGAGCTCTTGTAATTGGTCTCCCCACAGTACTGTTAGCATTGATGGAACCACTTGTTTGATTGACAGGAGAACAGTGTGTCCACAATCTGTTTTTCACCTCAAGCTTTTTACTTTTGATTATTAACGCACAGACACAGATGTCAATAATTAATATACAGAGGCTATTTTTCAGGGACAAGATGTAGGAAAATAATAACAGTACTTTTTGAAAGCAGTTTATTGGCAGCCGTCTTGTTAGACGGTGGGCGTTAACTTTTTGGCCTTAACATAGTTGTCACAACCCTAATTTGTGAACTGCTAAGATTATCATCATATCAAAGCTATTTCTCCACTCTGTTACATACAGTATGTACGGGGATGACCCCTCCCTGTTAGTTTGAGTGTTTAGATCCAGGTGGCCTGTTCACTCCCCATTGTTTACCTATAATAGATCTGTGCTGGTATGAAATTCCTGATGATTTGCACCTAACTGTCCAGTTATGATTGAAGCTCTGTATTTTAGAGGGGTTACAACATTTAGTCTACAGACACCCTCTCTACTTTTAAGATCAGGCTTAAAACTTTCCTTTCTGATAAAGCTTATAGTCAGGGCTGGATCAGGTGACCCTGAACCACCCCAGAGTTATGCTGCAATAGGCCTAGGTTGCTGGGAGGGTTCCCATGATGAGTGTTTCTATTCAGTCACCTCTTTTTACTCCATTTAATATCCTGTTGTGCATTTATTTACTTATTAATAATCCCTGTCTCTCTCTCCTTGGCCCCCACAGCAGATGACTGCCCCTCCCTGAGCCTGGTTCTGCTGGAGCTTTCTTCCTGTTAAAAGGGAGTTTTTCCTTCCCACTGTCGCCAAGTGCTTGCTCATAGGGGGTTGTTTTGATTGTTGGGTTTTCTCTGTTATGCAGGGGCTTTACCTTACAATAAAAAGCGCCTTGAGGCGATTAGTTGTGATTTGGCGCTGTATGAATGAAATTGAATTGAATTGAATTCTCCAACTGGTTCAGATGGAAGAAGTGAGGCTGACTTTGGTGGCTCCTCTTCAGCTGCACATGCTGTGTTTATTGGCGATTCCACTGCTGTTAGACAAAATACCAGAGCTACTGCTGTGTTGGTCAAACTAGACTCAGTGTTCATTGGCACTTTTGGTTTCTTAGTGGTTGGGTTTGCAGGACTTTTGTAATCATATTCCCTCCATGAGACTTGGACATAGTTTTGGAGCACTTCAGCATGCTGTCATGCTGTCAGCACCATGCGATTGCTGATCTGAAATGGCTTTCTCTTAAAACTGTACTGCTGTACTCCTAATTGCCATAACATCTGCAGGGAGGATATGCGAGTTCCATGTTGTACAGGGATTGTGCCAGCTTCTTGTCAGACAGACTTGTATGTATCTCTATATCCTAATCTGAAACTTTTTCTGAGGTTCTGTCTGAGTTCAACCTGCCTTAGTCAAGTTCTCCTGGTTAACATCACGAGGTGGCTTAGCAGAGTACATCCAGGACACTCAGGTTATTAGGAACACTAATTAACTTTTGTTTCTTTCAGCTATCTCGTGAAAGCCCA
Source organism: Apistogramma diplotaenia (assembly GCA_015052665.1). Taxonomy (NCBI): domain Eukaryota; kingdom Metazoa; phylum Chordata; class Actinopteri; order Cichliformes; family Cichlidae; genus Apistogramma; species Apistogramma diplotaenia. The sequence goes on from VOQJ01019539.1 coordinate 38,478, forward strand.
GGCAGTCACAATTAGGCAGGCATATGTGTTACTGTAACAATGTTCTCACAAGATGCATAGTGACCTAATGCCTTTTTGTTAGGTGGAGTTATAAAAAAAAACAGATATGGAAATATTGATTTAAGCACTTAATTTTTACATTTGTCTGATTTCATCTTTTCAACAAGATTACAGATGAAATAAAACAGGTGATAGAATCACATCGAAGATCAAAAATTAAAGCTAGATTTTAGTGGTAACAATGACAGGAGTCCACAATGAGTTCCTGAGTATAGTGAGATTAATTCTTACTCTGATATTCCAGTAATGCCATTAAAAACCTCTTTGACACATCATATACTTCTTCAAAAACACGGGATGAAAATATGTGACCTTTTTCTGACCTCAAAGGAAAAAGCTGTAATTATCAATAACTACACTCCAAACTAAGACCAGACATGGACTGGGCATGGAGAAAAGAGAGGAGAAAGGCTTTGAGACAAAATTGTGAGTAAACAACCTAAGGCTAGTAAACTTGCCAGAGGGCGCTGAAGGATGAGACCCAGTTTAGAAAAATGTATGCCGGAGGTAGTTTGGGTTAAAAGTTGAATTGTTAGGAGCGAGCGCACAAGATCAGACCAGAAATAGAGATTAAAGCTCCACTGAAAATGCTCATAATGAAGTTCTTCAACCACAGAGGCAAACTAGGTAACCGTTGGTGCAACGGAAGACGTTTGGTCCAAACAAGGGAAATTCGATTCAGATCTGGCTGAGAAATTTCAGTTTGATTTCACAGCAGCTGCAGTCGCAAGACATGAAGCAACTGTATTGTCAAGAGTTCTGATTACATATAAAAACTGAACTTGTGTCTTCAACTTTCAACCCAACACACACGATTTTATTGGAAAGATCAAAGAAAAAGAAGAGCAGATTAGTGACTGGTAGAGTGATAAGACCAGGAGATATGAACCTCTCATCTCTGATTACAGAAATAATTGCTAATAACTTTTTTAATCTATTACTGTTCTGATGGATATTTTCTTTGCGAACATTAATATTCTCTTTCTGGGTCGTGCTGAAATAAATGTAGAATTGCACCCGCTGTAATCTTCACCTTTGATTGCGTTTGAGCTGGATATTGCACCTTCTTGTTTGTAGTATGTAACAGTTGTATTTGTGTATTTATATACGTTTATAGCTGCGTAGAATTTTTAAAACTAAGTTCACTGTTGATTCCGTGCAGATTTACATGCTTAATGTTTCGGTTGAACTACAAAAGTTTGATATACATGGGCTATCACCAAACATAGACATTCTATTATTTTTGGACTTAATGAAAATTAATTACCAGTTAATTATTTAATTAACTGGTAATTAATCATGTCTTCCACCATCCCAAACCGTTGTGATTCTTGCACTGATGTACCTGAAACGGTTGCTTTTCCACAAGCTTGCTGGTACAAAGACATGATTAGACGATTCAGAAGCTTTTATTTTTACCTACAAAGTGACCTTTGTTTAAGTGAACTCAGTATTTCATGAGAACGAGGAATGAGAGCAGGGTTAAACGTCTCTGGCAGAATGCTGCTCCTCCACAGCTCCACAATGAGGAATCATTTTGTCTTGTTCTCTGTAATGTTCTCTACATCCTCCACACAGCTGGGCATTTCTCACAGCTGCTGTTAGCTTATTGATTCTGGGATGGTTGGACCAATTTTGCCCCCTACTGACTCATTTAAAATATGTTCATGTGCTACATTTTGCTGTACATTAACAACCATGCCTTGTAATGCAAATCAACAATGTTCTGTAATTTACTGCTAGGTTATTTTTCCCCCCTTGGTTAGAGTTCTTTATATTCACAGTCAATACTCGGTCCCCAAAGCAATCTGGTGTCCCAGTGCTCTGAATGATTTCGATTTGAAGGCACAGGCAAGGGCACACTGGATATTTATCTGCACACGGGTCCAGGAGCCCACTGGATAACAAAGTACTTGCCATTAGAGCTGTTACTCCTGCTCATTTTTTGCAAGACACGGTGTCCAATCACAAGGACAATCACTTAATCATGTTATAATTTAGTGGATTCTTTTGATTGTCCTGCCTATTGTTTGGAATTCATTGAAAAAATACTAATCTGAGTTCAAGCACTTTTAGACATTTTAACCTTTTTTTCCAAATAATGCCAAACAGGTTTACTCACAGTCCTGTCATCTGTCATCGAGAAGTACCACACACAAACTGCCACTTTCTGTTGCCTTTTGTCCTTGGTGTATAACATTGACATTATATTGATGACATTGTCCTGGTGCTTCTGGTTTGGGGTTCATCAGTTTCGCCACAAAGAATCTTGTGGAGCACTGGATCGAGGAAGAGCACAGCAACAGCCATATATCATGTGCTAACAACCAGGACTGAGAAGATGACTCTGCCACAACCTGCTCTTAAAAATGATCAATCTTTGCTTCTAGCTTTGACAGAAGTCATGATCAAAGAGTAAAGAGTCTATATAAGGCCTGCAGGGACAGAACAAACCCATGAGAAAGAACAAAGTGGTGGACCAAACAGTGTTATGGACTCTAAAACTATTTTTCCCCTCTGGTCCATGAAAAATGCTTGGGTTATATGATTGTTTTAACATCAATTTTATAATCAGACCGTCCATCAGTCTTGAAACATCTTTCATCTTTGATCGAACAAACCAATAATTGCAATCAGAACGTGTAAAGATGTATCCATAATTTCAAAACCGTCAACTCTTTGACAGCCTGAAAAAATCTTTCCGTCTCATATTTAAACAAAACAAAAACTTTTTGCCTTTCCGTCATGTTGGAGAAACTTTGCATAACTCACTAAATTATTGTTAGTTCAATATCCACTTCCTATTTATGCATAATATGAAGAAAAGAAAACCGGTTTAATTGGGTGTCTTGTGGGCACACTGTGGGGGTGGAAATCTCTGAAAATCCACCATTCTGCAACACTGAACTACACTAAGCAAGGAAATTAAGCTGGGGGGGCAACAGATGGTTTGACGCCATGCTAAACAAAAGTCAAGAGACTATGGGCATAACCATCTTTCCTTATAAACAAATGAATTCTGCCTCCAGCTAGTTAGTTCAGCATCTCTGCACACATCTATGATGCAAACCAGGAGGAAGTAAAGCAGAGACCAGGTTGTTGAGTTAAAGCAAGTCTGTCTTTAAATAAAGTTTTCCATATGACAACTGAGACAGCTGAGCCGTTCAAGGGAACATCCCTATCTGAAGACCTACATGTACGGAAAAATCCTATTTTTTCTGGATTCTAGGCATGCTGAAATGACACAGAGGTCTAAAAGAGGGAAAAAGGTTATTAAAAGCCAGAATTACAAAGTGCTTTTGTGGCTTATCATCTTAAGCCCTAGCTTCATAACCCAGTGTTCAGACGAACATATCAGAAAATGTAAAATTTGCAGCAGTCTGCTAAGGTGGGGGTAATTATCGGATTTTTCTAGAAATTCAGTGATCCAGTGAATAATAATACTGGTAGAAGTACAGTGAGAGATAAGAGTGATTTTACAATAATCCGCATTGGATTTTTTTAAGGGATTGGGACCACTAGTGGCTTTCCTAATTGACCCTTCCACTTCCCCCGATGTTGCCATCAATTCCCTCCACCCTCTTCATCTCCTCATCTGCGCCCTTTAACAGTGAGGCAGAGATAAAAGTTGCCTTTTGCCCCTCCTTACCCACGAATGACAGGCCGACACTCCATCTCTGAGGTCAGCCGGGCTAATTGGTTTGTGCACATCTTAGACGAACCATTAGGCCTCAAAAGTAAAAACATTTCCTCTCTCACTGTGGCCGGCTGATGGAGACGGAATCACGTCCACTACAATCTGTGCTTCACGTGTCACAAACAAACTATTATACTTTTTTCTCTTTGTTACGTCCTCATCTAATAGGGGAGGCAGTGTGATGATTATGGCTTAGATGTGACTGGCATATGCTTAAAGAAAGACCTTTTAATCATGTTTAAGCCACAATCCTCCAGACAAAATGGAATAGTTCATCATAACAAGAGATGTGCAGATCATCTTGATGCAGGCTTTGATTAGAGCTGCACTGCAACAAATGTGATGTCCATAACAGCATGTTTGTGACAGCTGCTGTTGCACGGTCGCCCAGAATTCATTTAGGTTGCTTCGAGTTTCCTTCATCTCGTTACTGAATAGGTGCTTAAGTTCTCTGATTTACTGCGATAGTCGGATGATTGCAGCTATCAGAATGTTCGCGGTGAAATTGGCTTTGTTGAATGTGTTTTACTGAAATGGAGACGATTAGTGACTTTAATGTTTAATATCAACATGTCCATTAGCATTGTGCTGAGAAAAAACTAGATCCATACCCACAATTTATGTGAAGTCAATGGCTTATGAAGCAGTGAGGAAAAAGCACAGGCAGCCTTGTTACTGTCTCTGTTCCAGTTACACTTTGCAGTCTTTGCTACAGTGTAGCTACACCTGCTATGCTGTAGTTTCATATACAAAGCAAGAGAGAAATAAGATACATTTACTGTTAAAAATGTTTATGATAAATCATGTGTATGCACATTGTAATAATGAAGTGTTCATTTTTGGTTTCACCTCGAGATAATCCCTCTGTTCTCTTTATCTTCTTGTCTGATCACTGACCATGCTTGCTCTCAAAATTAATGAGAAGTGACAAATAAAACTATATTATTTGAGAGATGAGATGTAATAATCCACTTTTCAGTAAGGTGGTTTTAGGCTAAGAAAGGAACAATGGCCTATTGAATATGCTCAGCTCAGACACATGCATACAAAACACAAAGACCCACTCAAGCATTCCCTGTGGGGAACGCGGCTGACCCAGATAGATATGATCTTTAACAGACTGCCTCTGGCCACTAACACCCTCATATTGGCTTTTTGAGATGTAGTAGATGTCCAAAAAGAAAAATCCTCCCTGTGTGATGATGGCTTTTTGTGTCCTTATACAAGAGAGCTACAATTGTACATTAGTTAACTGGTTACACTGATGATTCAGCAACACTTCTTTATATGAACGCGTCAAATCCAGAGGGCCGCATCGCTGTTGTATCCCATGTTAAATGTTTCACGAGGATTATTGGCACTGAAATGTAGGTTTGCCCAGGTATATGTACCTGACCTTCAGTTCCACATCAAAGACTAATCTCACTTCCCGTGAGTCATCTACCTCAGCCCATCGGGGATCTGCAGCCTATAATTGGGTGTGGAGCCTGAGAGGCCATGTAGTGGACAGCTCAGTGGAGACTGCAAGAGTCAATTACTGGAGCTGACAGTACAGTGGAGAGAAAGGTACACCAGACGCACTGTAGTGATCCGTCTGAGCGGGATAAAGGGGACTGAGGGTATTTGCTAAGAGACCAACAAGCTACATTTCTCACCTGATGATAACAGTTGTGGCACAGTTCTCACTTCTGTGTGGGATTCAGATATGACGATAAAATGAGCATTTCCTGGACTGACTGTATTAGCCTAATTCCTTAACAAATCTACCAGCAGACATTTTGTTTTGTTTTGTCAAAAGTGATCTGCTATGGCATTCCATTTGTCCTTGTTTAGGTTGCAGTATTTAGAAACACCTCCTGGATGCTCTGGGATGCATCATCAGTGATGTATCCTGGGGTCATAGGGTGTTTCGGGTCTCACAACATCATACACCCTCGCCCAGGCGACCCAGCCGGGGTTGATCAGGCCCTGACTTGCATCCCAGTAGCAGCCCACGGATCTGCCCTTTTCATCCAAAGCCACCGGGTGGCCTTCTCCACGGCTTCACTTGCGGATTTGATGGCCCTCTTCTTTGCTGCTCCTATGATGCCCAAGCAACTCAAGACCTTGCACAGAGACCTTCCGGCAAAACCCCTGCAGCCTACCTCTATGGGCTCGTAGAAGGTCCTCCAGCCTCCCTCCCTGCATTCCTCCACCAGTTCCTGGTACTTAGCCCTTTTCCTCTCATTGGCCTCTTCGATGTGTTCTTCCCAGGGCACTGTCAACTCCAGTATGATCAGCTGTTTTGAATACTGAGAGGTCATGATTATATCTGGGCGGAGGGTTGTTGTTGCGATGTGCTGGGGGAACCTCAGCTGCTTCTCCAGGTCAACCTGCAGCTG
>VOQJ01019542.1:21035-31499 GCA_015052665.1 Apistogramma diplotaenia
CAGAGTGGTTCCACTTGTCAATACATCAGGTGGTTTCAGCAAGTTACAAGGTTCTTTAGAAACACTCAGAAAACAATACAGCAATGTACTGATATTAGAAAATATAATTTGTACTTTGAATACTTATTTGAATACTTAAGTATTTTTAAAAGTAAATACTTCTGTACTTTAACTTGAGTAAACTTTTGACTGAGCAACTTTTACTTGTAGTTGAGTAAGATTTGACTATGAGTATCAGTACTTTTACTCAAGTACTAGAGTTCAGTACTTTGTCCACCACTGGACATGCCACCCTAGTTGAGCTAGACTTCCTGTGCAGCCTGAATTGACTGCTTGTACTGTATCATGCTACCAGTACCAATAAGGATGCTACCAAAAAGCAAAACTAGGAAAAGAAAAAAAAATCAGTCAGGATGGATTAGGAGAGAACACTTGTCTTTGGCTACCTTCGGTGTGGGCAATTGTTTCCTTGTGTTTCACAGTGAACCTGCACTTTATATATTGTCAGCTGCACCTGGACTGAAGCATAACTTTGTGGCCTGCATTTGTCCAAATATTCTGTATCTGCAGCATCAGAGTAACTTGCCATGTTGTGACTCTAAATTTAGGGTTACCCTTGTTTGATTGGTAGACATTTTTGGCTCAGCTGTTTCAAAGAAAAAAATGACCTTGGCATCTACTGACAACTTTAACTCAACAACGATGTGACCGTTGGATGTTCAGATTCACACCACGGATGCAGTGATTAAAAATTTTGATGACCTTGACCTCAAGCTAAAGATCACAGGTCACGTTTTTTGAAAATCTTGCAAATGTGATTACTGGTGCCGCAGCTACGCTAATATTGCAGCTTTGAATTACCTTCAAGAAGCTTGGAACTTAGACAACTATTATTGAAGATCACTTAAAGAAATTAAAAGAAAGCTACCTTCGTTCAAGCTATGTTTAGCAATAACGGTGGTTATTGACTTAACTTAATAGAATTGTACAAACTCAGTTACTGTCTCATATACTGTTATATACATGTAAACTACATCTTAATATAAAAATATATTTCAATATACTGTAGGTTTCCACATTTAAATAAATTGTTGTATGTAGTTTCTATTTTTCTAGCAAATATAAAGATGTGGGGGTTTCTTAAGAATTATGCACGGTATTAATAGTTATTTTTAGATGTATTAATTTTTCACTTTCATTTGTAGAACACTATCTGAGATATGAATAGCATTCAAACGATCAGCCGCACTAAAGCTGTTGAACAAAAAGAAACGCAGAAACAATTTTATGTGAATGATTTATTTATAACCACATCTTGAGCAGAATTTGAGGATCACATTAATATTATAGATGCAATAATAAGTCTTGTAAACCTACAGTTGCAGATCTGTTCCCAAAATGAGGCAAAAGGAGTACATTGTGAGTGTAAAAAGATGGGTACAAAAATGAATCTTACCAATGTTTTATATCAAATCAATTTAAAACAACAAGCTGAAAGATAAAGTCAATAGCAGTAGATGGTGAGTTTGGCCAGCTGGTGTTACAAAAAGTTGGCTAAACGGGCAGATGTACATCTTTTCATATGAATGAGAAGATGTGTCGAAATTGTTTTTGACTGGTACTGTATCTATTTTTCATTATCTCCTTCTCCTTTTTCATCTTCCTCCTCTACCACTAATCTCTCACCTCCCTCTCCACTTTATCTTCTTCCTGCTCACCTCAAGCCTCATCTCCTGATTTGAAGTCTGGACTCTAAGAAATGATAATGTGCATTAAATACTCATTTTTGCAATTAATGATTTTTAGCAGATTAGACAAGCAAAACCTCCCATCTCCAGACAGCTGACAAGAGTTTGCTAAATAACAGCTGGTTGGCTGCTATAATGTTAGCTCACAATGTAAGACTCAAGTATCCCAAAAATCACACCTTCCCTCAGATGTAAATTTTATTAGATTGTCACATCATATAAGAGTTTGTTTGCTACTTATCCTAATCATTAACATTGTTAGAGCCATTTTGTAGAAAGGTTCAGTAACACAACTTAACAGCAGCTAACAGCTTCAAAAGCACAAGTGTTTACTGACAGAAAAGCTTGGGGAATCCTCAAAAATTCAAAGTCAGAGGAGAGAAGTGAGCTTCACTGACTCATTGGCCCATATCACACTCCAGCCTAGTGCAAATAGTTGTCTACACGCCACACTCAGGAAAATGAGTTAAACAGTGATCTGACAGCCTAGTAGATAAATGCTAACCAGAGCATTTGAGGTGTCTCAGGGGCACAGATGTGAAATATTGCAAAATATTTAATTGTCACATATTCATTTGTTATTCCTGATTTATTGCCATGTATTGATATTATTAAAATATGCACTGTAATTTGTACAAGAACATTTTTATACACAAAGCAAAAGGAACACAGCAACAGCCAGAGGTCATTATGGAAAAATGAAGCCCCCTGTTAAATTCAAAAATGAATTTAAAATCTTTATCACATACAGTGTGTTGCAAATTAGGGACAGTTTATCTTAAAGAATTCGTAGCACTTCACTCTCAGACTGGTTTACTTCTGGTTCCTAGGATACTTAAGAGTAGGATGGGAGGTAGAGCCTTCAGCTTTCAGATCCTCTTCTGTGGAACCAGCTCTCAGTTTGGATTCAGGAGACAGACATCTCTATTTTTAAGATTAAGGTTAAAACTTTCTTTTTTGCTCAAGCTTATAGTTAGGGCTGGATCAGGATACCCTGAGGCCTCCCTTAGTTATGCTGCAATAGGCCTGTGCTGCTGGGGGTTCCCACAATGCAACAAGTATTTCTTTTCCACTCACCTCTTTTCACTCTGAGATGAGTCATTTGGCATTTAATCATTAATCTCTAGCACTCTTCCACAGCATGTCTTCTGTCCAATCGCTCTATCATCACTGCAAATTGGTTGTGGCAGAAAATGCCTCCATGGTGCCAGGCAATGAACAAAGTTGGGCTCTCGGGCCACCCTCATGAAGTCTCTTTCTGATTGTTTGGTCAGAAACATTCGCACCAGTGGCCTGCTGGATGTCACTTTGTCGGGCTCTGGCAGTGTTCATCCTGTTCCTCCTTGCACAAAGGAGCAGATACCAGTCCTACTTATGGGTTAAGGATTTTCTAGAGTAACCGCATGTCATGAAACTTCTGGGAGAAACAGCAAACCTTCTGGCAATGGCACGTATGGATGTGCCATTGCCAGGTATCATCCAGGTATCATCTCATGCAGATCCAGAGACAATGACACTAGCCAAATGCAAAACTAAGGAAAAACAGTCCCATTTTTTTGATGATATGCTCTAATTAAGAAGTGTTCACTTACATTTTTGAGCAGTGTATGTATGTTTTCTTTTACCGTGTTTTGACAATATTAATTTCAGCTGATTTCTCTTATGCTCTTTTCTTGTCTGCTTTGAGTGTGTTCTGCTATCATTCTAACCTTGGGGTTCACATTGTGTTTGGTGATGCTGTCATTGTTGTATTAATAAATTAGAAAACCTGAAGACTGGTTTCCCACTGTGAATTAACACATCATGCAGACACACCCACATGTACAGAATTGTCAACATCGGGCTTAAATGCAAATGATCAAACAGTGAAAGAAAAATCTTAAATAGGAAATTATACATGTATAGCTATTGAGCGAGTATGTCAATATTTCTGTGTTGAAAATATTTATATTTATGTAAACATTATGATAAATAGATGACAAAATGTGTCCTTGGGCTCAGGAAGCTTCAGGGTTTGACTAAAACTGTTACATGTGGTTTCTTATGTCAAGGACAGGCTTCAAGACAAGATGAGCATAGTCTTGTTTCATACATAATAAACAGATGTGACACATGACACTGGATGACAGTTTTGTTTTTTTTTTTTGCCTTAAGCTTTCAAATGTGTTTCCAAGATAAAGAGGGGTGTGTAAGAAATATCAATTACTAGAAAACAACAAGAAGGGACACTTGGATTTTGTATCGTAGCCTCAGTTTGCTGACAGGAGTGGCACTCGCTGTGCCCCTTCTGCTACTGTGACCCAGCCACATTCAGAGATGCTCTTTTGCATACTTGGTTGTGATGAGTGGTTATTTAAGTTACTGTTGTCTTTCTGTCAGTGCAAAGCAATCTGGCATTCAGTATCAACAACGCATTTTTGCCCACAAAGCTCATTGGATATTTTAGATATTTTGTAGATCGGCAGTTTCTCAACAACCATTCTATGTTCAAAGTTCACCTTCTGTCCCCATTCTGATCCTCGGTTTGAATTAACCAGGTCCTCGTGACCATGTCTACATGCCTAAATGCCTAAATACATTGTGTTGCTGACATTTAATTGGTTGATTATATATTTACATTAACAAGCAGTTGAACAAATGTACTCAACAAAGTGGCCATTGAATGTTTATGCTACCCCACATATACAGAAGCACATACACACACACACACACACACACACACACACACACACACGTAACAAAAACAAATGCACAAAGACTCTTACTGTAAATTAATCATCATGGCATATAGCTGTTGTATATACAGACTGCCCTGTCCCAGCTTTTTAAAAAAAAACAGTGACTTTTCATATGGCTCATTTTTCATGGTAAAGAAAGACTCAGCAGTGAGATATGAAGTCCAAATAAACAGCATATTCAAAGAATAGAGGAAGGACACTGAGGAAGACTCCAAGAAAACCATTATTAAAAACAATGATGTGATTTATTCTGTGGGATTTTGCAGACAGGGCTTCTGTTTAGTTTTTCGAGACTTTAACCTTTTTTATGCATCCATCTCATTTCTTTTTCTTTTTTGGTTATTGGAGGAGCAATACAAACACTCTGTTTATGGTTATGGGATGAATTTCATAACTAAGTGATATACAAACCTTTGAAAGATGTCTTGCTCGATATGTTTATGTGTATTTAAGAAATCTGGTTGTTTAAAACAACTTTATATTCATCCACAAAACACATGCACTGCCATATACGCTTCATTTAAAATCTGCCTATAGAAGTACATGCATTATCAATTAAAGGGAATCTATCTTCTTTATTAATGCTGAGAAACCACGATTCCTACTTTCCTAATATTTAGCTGTAAAAAAAGAGTACGCAGTTTTTCTTTGTTTCAGATTTATTTAGTATGAATAGAAGTATTTTCTGGGATAAAAATCAATGAACAGAACCTTGCCAGATTGTTACCAGCTCACATTGGTTGACGTTTAAAGCACCCAGGAGATTGAGACATGCTAAAATGGAGTGTTTAATTACTCTTTAAACTGCCTCGGTGAACATCAAAGTAATCTCTGAAGAGCTGCTTTCCCATCAGGTACTTGTTGATGCATTAGCAGGTCAAGGTTAAGGGGTCTTTATTAGTACTGCTAGAGCACACAAGTAGTGAGAACACAAACATCCAAAAGAGGAGGGATGAAGAGGAAGGAGGAGAAATCAAGTTTTGTTGGCTTTTCAGCAAACAATGTAAAATTACGGCCAGTAGCACAGGCACACTGAAACTTTCTAAAGTGGAACAGAGGCCAAAACTCAACAGGACCCTAGCCTGTCAACCTACCTTACCCCTGAAATACTTCTCTGCATCACACTGCTCTGTTAAGGGTCAGGAAAGGGGTGTGGGCTTTTCAGACAGACAGAGCTGAGCGTGCAGACTCCCAGGAGGTTGGAAGAAAAATGTATGACTGACTGCACTCGTGTGCATACACACACACACACACACACACACACACACACACACACACACACACACACACACACCTAAAAGGCACACTGGAGAAAACAACAAAAAAAAAGAGAGTGACAGGGAAAGTTAACGAGCGCAGCAGGAAACATTTATTTGGGTTTTTAATCAAAAGTGTAATAAATTAGTGCACTTTTAAACGACACTACAAAATCATTCCCAGCTAGCTGTTCAACAGTGGTTAACTATCTTATGCCAAGACCCTACTGTAGGTCATCATTAAACAATCATCAGTTGCAATGAGAGATAAGAAGCGACCTAAAGTGAGGGGCTTTTTTTTTCTTTACATCTTTGGTGGTATTCTGTTCTTTGTATGGAATTAATTTGTGAGTTTTGAGTTGAGTTTATTCAAGCTGCAGATCAGCATTTTGTGTGTGCACAAACACATAAAAAGTATGTATAGATAACACAGTCTATCAAGAAAAAACTGCGTTTACCTTCTCTGGATCCATTTTAACCATTTTAATGTGCACTTTCTGTGATGCTCTTTCTCCATTATGATTTTTCCATTTTCTATTTTCTTAATAATTGTAATTCACTGGAAACCATGCCATACTTTAAATTATAATTCTATTCCTTTCCAACAGCTAGTTCTTTGTCACAGTGCAGTACATTGCACTTGAGAGTGTTTGGTGACAACTAGTTCTTAAGTATTATTTTTGTGATTTGTAAAGCTACATCAAAATGGCTGGAACACACTGTTTAGATTAAAGAAATCAGGGAATCAAAGGGCACAGAAATGCATGCAGGTAGATGCAGATTTTTTATAATGACTTCTGCTATATCCCTTTCATGTATAGTGGTCACTACAGTGGACAAGCTATTCAAGAGCTGTTCTTTTGTACATATGCATGGTTTGTTGTAATAATTGCATATCAGCCAACATAGTGGACGCTTGTGCATTATCCCATACACTGCTACTTATTGGCCAGTCATGGGAAGATATGTTTTGTACAGTATATTTGTTATTATTTGAATGTAATTAAAAGGGTTAGAATTAGTCAATATCAGCAATAGTGACAGTCGATATGAGGATGCAATATAATTTTCTGTTATTGGTTTGTTAAAAACATATTTCTCTGGTTCAAAAGTCAAATGCATGGTATATAACTGAGTGAACATGTTTGTAGCTCCATAAAAAATAGGTTCATAACCAAAATTTCAGTTGCATTGTTTGAGGATTTGAGGAATCAAAGCACTCAGCAGAAAAGAAAAAAAAACGTCACTAAGGTTCTCATTATTCATGCATAAATGGATATCGCCAAATGTATTCACTTCCCTATCCAAATAATTATATTCAGGTGTTCTGTCACTTCCATGGCCACAGGTGTATAAAAATCAAGCACCTAGGCATGCAGACCGCTTCTACAAACATTTATGAAACAATGGGTCGCTCTCTGGAGCTCAGTGAATTCCAGAATAGTATCATGCTGGGAATTCCACCCGAGCAACAAGTCCAGTTGTGGAATTTTCTTATGACTTAATATTCCACGTTCAACTGTTAGTTGTATTGTAACAAAGTGGAAACAACTGGGAACAGCACCAACAACTGGGAACCACATAAAATCATAGAGCAGGGTCAGTGGCTGCTGGGGCACATGGTGTGCAGAGGCCACCATCTTTCTATAGAGTCAGTCGCTACAGACCTCAAAATCTTTTTATGTAGCTCAAGAACAATTCATAGAGAGCTCCATGGGTTTCCATGGCTGAGCAGCTGTACCCAAGCCTTACATCACCAATCACAATACAAAGTGTCAGATGCAATGGTGTGAAGCACACGGCACAGCAGTGGAGATGTGTTCTCTGAAGTGATGAATCACACCTCTTTGGGTGGCAATCTAATGTTAGAGTTGTTTTTCAGGGGTTGGACTTGGCCCCTTAGTTTCAGTGAAAGGAACTCCTAATACTTCAGCATACCAATACATATTGGCCAATTTCATGCTCCCAACTTTGTGACAATGTAGATGGCCACTTCCTGTTTCAACATGACTGTGCACCAGTGCACAAAGCAAGGTGATGAGCAAGTTTAGTGTGGAAGAACCAGGCTGGAAATACTTGTCGCAATATAGTGCATATCAGTATAAGTGGTCAGCATTAGGGGGAGTCCTTATTTCCTGTTTTACTTTGAAAGTCTGTTGCCTCTTGTTTGTTGCTTTGATTTCCACTTTACTGGGAATATCTTATTTCCACTTTTCCCCCCCCCAATTCCCAACAATCAAAAATCCCATCTAAAATGCAAGTGTGTAAGAGTCAACACTGCCCTGACTCAGTAACTGCAGAGTTCCAAACTTCCTCAGGCATTAACATAACACAAATAATGTGCACCAGGAGCTTGATGATATGGGCTTTCATGCTTAAGCAGCTCCTGTAGGTGTCATGTGTTTGTGGCCCAGTGCTTCTGTCCATATCGTGCAAGTAAAAGTCTAAATGCTTGTGGCCCTTCAGTGACAACTGTGTTGATGCAAAATTAGAATACATTTATTTTACCAGTGACAGAGTCATGAATTAAGCATGTAATACAGTTGTCAGCCTTCTTTTACAAAACACATTATGAATTTGTTGCTTAATTGCATGGATGGCTTTCATGGCCGCAATATGAAATTAACATGACAAAGGGAGATGTGACAGAAAATTAGAGAGAGCATGGCTGTGTTTAATGGGAGTAAAGCTGTCTAACAACTTTTATTTTAATCACTACTGCTTTTTGCTTTGCTCTCTTCTCTCTCAATCAATCTACTTCCAGATGACAGATATTACCCTCATAAATATGTCAGGAACAATCTGAATTCTCAGCAGTGCTATTTGAAACCCATCCATCCTTTTTTCAGCTCTATCTTATCCAGGCTACTGCTCCTTACTTATAACTACATAGTTAAAGGCTCAGAATGAATAGGTAGAACGGGTAATCCCATTAAAATCCTCCAGCTGGATGGACCTTTGACAGGTACTCTGAAACTACCATAGCTGCCATTGGATTTTTTAATGTTTTTTGTGGACATTCTTAAGATTCATTAACAACCCAGAAAAAATGTTTTCTACACCAACAGTGGCACCATAAGGCACACTGGGAGGCAGTGTACTATGTACAAAGGTGACTGGGCCTCATATTAGTCCAGTAAGCCGGAAAGGGTGGCTTCTCATGAAGAGGCATAGCCAGTGCAGCCAGCATTTAAACAATGACTACTAGAGTTGCATGAGTGTGACCCCAAGTTGTACCCTGCCTTGGACAGTTTGATATCTATCACAGACCTAACACAAAGAGACAGGCAATCACCTAATAAGCAATTAACCTAACAAGCATCTTTAGACAATGAAAGGAAGCAAGAGCACTCGGGGAAAAAAAACAAAAAACTCCACACAGAAATGCCCCAGAAAGTAGAAACTCTTGCACATGACACTGCTGCCTTTAGCTATTATTTTTAATTGTTCACCATCATCCTATCAGTTTTGAATTGTTCAGTTTTTACCAAACACCTGAAAAACATGGAAATATAATCCCATTCCCATTTGCTGGTTTGTAATTTGTCATATTTTTAATTTAAACCTTTACTTAACCAGGCAGACAGATTAAGAACATATTCTTATTTACAACTGTGGCCTGGCTATATGCTGTGGTCATTAGGGGAACTAAGAATGGCGACTTGCTAAACAAAAATTGTGGACAAACTAGATGCTGATGCCCAACCATACATAAAATAAATACTTGTTAGTTCATTTATTAGGGCCTGAGCATGAAACGTGCAAAGGCCCTATTGATTTTACTCCGTTTTTTATTATTTTCCCAAATGAATTGCCTTTTTGGGGGCTTTAACATATTCAAAAACTCAGGATATTTTGCACACACATCAGTCTGACATGAAATTTAAGTATTTCAATGGTTTTGGGCACGGTCCCTCCAAAATGACTCAATAGCGCCCCCTAAAGACCAGCCCCGTCGGTCGGTTGTACATACATTTTTGCAATTGTGTACACATACGCAACGTGACCTGACGCACAAAAAATCCTCTTGGAGCGATGCCCTAAACCCAACAGGAAGTCCGCCATTTTGAATTAAGAATGCAAATTTGGCGATTTGCACCCCTTACACTTTCTCCAATTACTCCTTGGTTTTAGATGCAATCAACTTCCTGTTTGCTCATTTTACATCTACACCATTGGGGGAATGTAATATTCAAACTAGGTGAGTTTTTGGCCAGGGGTGTGGTCGTGGGGGCGTGACGAATTTTGATAATTTGCCATGAAAATTTGATTGGCCGTCATTCACACATACATTACCTAAACTGGACCACACTTCTTCAGCCGGATAAGGCCCCTCCCCTGAATACAAACCCATGACAAAATTTTGTGAACGTCGCAGCGCTACCTAGTGGGGGCAGGAAACGTCATTTTTTACTCTTTGAGGTACAGATCCAAGATGGTTGAGTGGAACCATCTCCTGTTTCACCAGGAAAGCCTTAAGGAGTTGGTTTTACAGTGTTTTCAATACTGTGAGTTTTTGCCAAGGGGTGTGACCCTGGCGGCCAGGTAAAGTGTGATGTTTCACATTAAAGAGATAAACAGCTGTAACTCAGAGCCACATTGCTCAATCTGCACCTAACTTCCGTGGATTGATAACCCTTCTACCCTGAAGAAAATGATATGAATATAGTTCGCAAAAGTTGGAGCGCCACCTAGTGGCAACAAGAAAAGTCATAAAATTCC